>VZUI01043650.1:0-34552 GCA_013401135.1 Cettia cetti | reverse complement strand
CCTCTACCCCCCGCGGAAGTTTCCCGGTCCCCCCCACCCCGGTGGCGGCCCCGCTCGGGCGGCGGAGGTGAGGGCCGGGGTCCCGCCTGCGCCGCCCCCGCGTCTGCGAAGTTGTGCGCGGCCGCACCGCGCCGCCGCTCCCCTCCGGGCCCCCGTACGGCCCGGGGTCCCCGCGGCAGCCCCCTGCCCGCCCTCTGCTCCCCCGGCCCGGCTCTCCCCGTCCCCAGCTCCCTTCTCCCTCCTCGGCTCCCCTCTCCATCCTTACCCAGTTCTTCCTGTCCCTCATCCCTCCCCAGCTGCTCGGTGCATCCTTGGCCCCTCAGCTTGTTCCCTCCCCTCCAGCTCCCATGTCTGTCCTCCTCCTCCCTGCCTGTGGTGTTTCCTCCCCTCCCCTGGCTCCCCTTTTTTTCCACCACGTATTGGCTTTTGGAGCAGCACCCCCAATCTGGTGGGGTGCTGCCAGCAGGCCCCCATGCCCTGCTGTGCCCTTCTCCATCCTAGCCCGCAGCTCCCTTTGTTCTTCTCCGGGTTCCTTCCCCTGCTGAAGCCCCTTGACAACTGCCCCACGCCCTCCTGGTCCCCCTGTGTGCACTGTCACGGGGTTTATGGGGCCAGTGCCCGGCTCTGGGGGCTGCTCACCTCCTGCACCTCACTGCTTGTTGCAACTTCATCCTTGCTTGCAGCTCAGAGGGTCCCGCCAGCTTCCCACGGGTGCCTCAAAGGGAATAGAAGGTCTAAGGGGTGCAAACACATGAGGGCCACACATCTCTCAGAAGCTGCCATGCCAGGTGTCCGGGTTCAGGGGGCCATGGGCACAGGAGGCTCATCCTCCCATGCAGACAAAACATTGGCTTGACCTGGGCCGACCAGAAGTGGGAGTCAAGCTGAGGGTGAGCGCAGCATCCTCGGGAGTGGGGAAAACTCAGCAGCTCCAGTTTAAGAGTCAGCATACATGCCAGAGGTGTGGAGGGTGTCTTAGCTGGGCAGGTGTTTTCCTGGAGCCCTTTGGCAGAGCCTGCTGTGGTAGGCTGCCCTGATCTCGGGTGGCTGGCCTAGTAGTTAGTCCCTGCCAGCCTGCCGCTCAGGAGGGGTGATAAGCACTACTGGGGCTCCCTTGGCTTGGGCAGCCCCTAATCCCATCAGTGCAGCCTTGGCTGGCAGGAGCCAGGCACCATGTCAGGAACCTGCTGAACAACTGCCATCCCTAGCCAAAGCCAGTGCTGCAGCAGGAGCCAAAACCAGAGGTGTCAGCCACTCCCAGGGTGAGATGAGAGCAAAGGGTTCCAAGCCTGTGGGGTCTAACAGAGAGTCACACGGTGTGCACCTACCCCACTCTGCAAACCATCACCTGCTTTCTTCTCACCAGGAGGGTCTGAGCCTGCTTGGGGCTGGGCCAGGCAGGTGTGAGAGCAAACACCCCATCCCAGGTTCCCAGTGGTTCTCCACGTGCTTTTCTGATAGCACTTTATCTGGGAAGTTTCGCAGCAACTCCAGTGATGGTCAGGTATCAGCTCTTACTGCTTCTCTTGCAAGTAAGGGTAAATACCAGTGTCCTTGTTCTTTTAAAGCCTTAAGTTTTGGAGTGTTGTCATTGTGGGGGAATTATGGTTTTCACTGAAGTAGAACTGAATGTGGACTTTCCACTCCTGATGCTGTAGAAATCCCAGGTTTGTGATCTGAGCACCCCTGAAAGACTGAGTAGTGCTGAGCAGAATGACACATAAGTTATGTTGCTTCAAAGAGGAAATCTTGTGATCCAAGGTGGACAGGCTGGTGCTGGAAGGTTTAGTGACACAAAGGTTTTGCTGTTGTTTGGTGACTTTTCTCCTCACCAGGAGCAGGTCACAATCCATGTAAAATAGGAAAAGGGCAGTGAAAAGCCACAGAAGTTCAGTTGAAGCAAAGGTGCCCCAGGCTGGGGACCTGGAGCCTGAGCATCTTTTAAGAGAGCAGTGATAGCTGGTGACCCTGAGCTTGCCCAGCCCTTCAGGATGCAGGAGCAGAGGATGATATGGACCAGTCCGGCCCCAGGACTCCTTCCCTGTTCCATGATTGGCAGTGCTTGGCCCAGAGTGGTCTCTCTCAGCATGCCCTCTTTAATGTGCTTGCAGCTCTGCACTGGTGTGAGCTTGACATCTACATTAACAATATGAACCTAAAGTCCTATGTAGTGGCAGAGCAGGATAGCACTTCTCCTGGCCCTCTCCCTTGGAAACCTCCCGTCCTCTGAGTGATCTGGGGACAGAGTGCTCCTGCTGTTGTTTGTTCTGTGTGTGTGTTTGTGGGTTGTGTACGCTGGCTGCAATGAGGTTTGCGGCCCTGTGGGTTGCTCTTGTTTTGGGTGGAGCTGTAACTAGGGGTGCTGGGGTAAGAGCATCCCTGGGGCTGGGTTCCTCATGCCTTCAGGAGCACCAGGCAGGCGTGCTTGACCATACCCTGTCCTTCTGCTTCCTGGGGTTTTGGCCCCATCCTGCACTGGTTGTCCAAAGGGCTGACACCGGTGACAGCACGTGCTGCCAGTGCAGTGGTGCGAATCCAGCAACCACTGCATTTGCTCTGTCCCCAGTGCTGCCGGCAGCCCGCCTGTCCCTCCTTCAGCCGCTCCCATGTTGCCTCTTAACTAAGTACTGAGGAGAGAGAAGTTCTTCCACAGCAGGAGGGCAGAGGCTTGCCCTGGCAGCTCGAAGAAGCCATGGAGGTGCTTTGTAAGCTGCGCTGAGTAGGTTCCCGCCATGCTCGCACTGTCCCTCCTCTCCATGGGCATCTGTGAGTGCTCCAAACCTTGTGGCAGGCGCTGCACGCCAGCGTCACGGTTTACCCCCGGGCGCACGCTGCCCCAGCGAGGCCAGCTGGATCCTCGCGGCGGGAGTTGCCCAGCTTTTTTCCGCCCTCCGGAGCGGGCGTCTGGCCGGCTGCCAGGGCTGCGGGGCTCCTCCTAGGAGGCAACATGGAGCAAGGCGGCCGGCGGCGGGGCCGCCGTCTCCGGAGACTACGCGTCCCAGCGTGCAGCTCTCGGCGCCGTTGGCAGCGGCAGGGAGCGAGGGGGAGCGGAGCGTTGCATCCCGGGATCGCAAATCTCCATGCGCCACGTGGGGGCTGACAGCCTCCTGCGCTCCGAGGCAGCGGCACTGGGGGTCCTGCCGGCCTGGAGGATCGCCGTGGGTCCCCCTCTATCAGTCTGAGGACAGGCCTCAGCCTCTTGCTACCACTTCCCTGCGCTGTGGCTCTCAGCTCCAGCTGTCCCGGGCAGATCTTGTCCCTGTGGAGGGCTGCCCTGAGCAACAACCCCACAATATCATGCAGAGAACTGTAGTTTTGCTCTACCATGAGCGTGGCAGGCAAGCAGCTGTGAGCAGGGATGTTGGCTTCGTGTTCTGCAGGGCCATCAGCATGGTTAGCTATAACTGAATTTTTCTGTGTTGCAGCAGAGCCTAGGAAAAAAAAACCTTTGATGATGAAAATCCTGGTTTGTCGGGAGGCTTTTATTCTAGGTATGCTGACAGGGTTTTTTTTCCAGCCCCATGGTTCCCACACGACATTCATTGTTCGTTTATTTGCCAGTGCTGCACCAATGCATGGTAAAGGAGGGATGTTAGCCTGGTTGCTGCAGGGTGGCAGGGCCCCAGGGTAAAGGAGAGAGGGAAAGTGTCTGAAAATATGAAAGGTGCATTCCTGAGGCTGAAACTGACAGTGTTTGATTATGGATCATCTTTGAGACAGTTCACTGAAAGGAGTAATTAGGGACAGTGGGATATTTCCCTGAGACTTGCAGGAAATGACTGCCTCGTGGTAAGTTGATAGTAGTGGAGCTGAAACTGGGTTATCTGTGGGATTGCATCTGGGGCTTGCAGCCTTGGACGTGATTCAATTTTCTGCCTGTTTTGCAATTGGCGGGGTGTGCTTTTCTCCCTTTTTCCCCTCCTGGAGAATTCCCTGTCTGCATGTCTGAATCATCTGAGGAACAAAATGGGAAAGAGGAGACTCCTGCTGTCCCTAGGTACTGCAGGGCAGTGCAATTCCTTGGGGCCCCAGCAAATGTCCAGCCCCAGAGGATGCCTTTGTGGGAGACCCTAGACCCTGGCAGAGCTGGGGCTGTGGGACTACGCTGAGCCCTGACCTGCAAATCCACATTCTGGCCAGGTTCTTCTCACCTGGTGCTTTCAGATAGCATTGCTTTGTAGCCTGCATCACAATTGTCATTTTGTAATAATTAGCTGCAGGTAATTATCCCTTTTCTGGCTGTCCCCCTAAATTTGTGACCCAGTCTGCAGAGAAGAGCACCCATGGGTTCAGATGCTTTGTGTGCTGCTGTGGGGGACTTTTGTACTAATATTGCAGGATGTGACCTGCGGCTGGGACACCGTGCACAGCCACGTGGTATGGTGTGGGCAGGGAGGCAGCTTGTGGTCCAGATAAGCTCTGTGAATGGCTTGGATGTGCAGCTTGGGAAAAGTGAGAGTAATCCCTGCGTGCAGCTGGGCAGGCAGCGATGCGGGTTTTGCCTTTGGACAGGTCAGGGCCAGGCAGTGTCCTGGCTGGGGTCAGCTTCTGGATGCCACTGAGTCCGTGGTACGTGGTCTCCTCCAAAAGTGGTATCTCCTCTTCCCTGGAGAGCCCAGCCTCCTGGAAGCTTCAGCTTCATCAGTTTTACATTTTTAAAGCAAACGGGGTTTCTGCAAGGTGATATTGTCACTGATAATGTCTCAGGGTGTATCTTTGTGGGTTCCACCTGGGTTCCTATGGGCTTAACAACAGCATCAGAGTTTGCAACTGGCCTCTCTCAATCCCCTCTATTCCAAAGAAAAGGAGAAAGGAGAGAGGTGAAGGCAGGCTCGTGGGGGCAGACCACGGACTGCTGTGCCTCTCTGCCTGTCCCAGGCACTCTGAATATTTCAGGTTTGCCTCCCGGCCCTGCCAACTTCCCGGCACTATCACTGGGCAAAACCACGTGAATTATTTGAGACGCTGCCCCGCACCCAGTCCCAGATAGTATCCTCCTGCCAATGGGACTGGCCTGGGAAGATGTATTTCTTCCCGCTATCAGGGCTCCCACACCCCATCGAGGCAGCTCTGCGAAACAATGCCGCTATTTACACTTTAAAGCCTCGTTAGGCAGCCAGGAAGCAGGCATGGAGCATGCCGGGAAGCACCGGCTGCCTTTAGCGAAGGCTGGCCTCTCTTCTTCCCGGGCTGCTGGGAGGAGCAGGACGCTCCCCGGCTGAGCTGTAACCCTGCAGCTCCTTTCAAGCCCCACTTCTTCATATTTTTTCATTATTTGTATTTTTTGCATCTGCTTTGCTGGTGAGCTTTGCTGCTTGCACACAGAGCGCACTGGCTGCCCAGACGGCGATGGCTACTGTTTGCTAGGGAGTCACCAATTCCTGCCAGCAGCCACAGGTATAGGAGGAACAAGATGTTGATGCTGCTTTGCCTTTGTCCTCAGCGGGTCTTTGCACTTTGATGGAGAACTGAAGTTATGGGAGTTCAGGCAGGGGCTTTTCTTGCTGCTTTCCACATCCCTTGCCAGGTGGGCAGCTCCATGGTGCTGGCCTCGGCTCCACAGTACCCTGCTATCTCCTGGCTGTGATGGCTCTGTGAGGTGTCCACTGTGCTTTTGGTGCCTTGGGAAATCTGCTGTTCCGCATCTCTCAGAGCTTGTCTAGGATGTGAATCATTCCTGCTCCAACAAACCCACTGGACAATGCACTGGACGAGCTTTCCCCATAGGGCTGATAGTTAGCAAGCAGGGACAGCAGAGGAGAAGGCGTGTGGAGGGTTGGGCAGTGCTGGGCTGCGCATGAGTCATGGGCAGAGCACCTGCCCTCCCTTCCCTGGGCGGCCACTCACCCGGAGCTGTTTGCTTCCCTTGCTTTTGTGGCAGGTCAGTGGACTTGGCCTTGGCCGAGGATGCTGAGCTGTGAGATCCCTTCATGGGGTTCCCTTCTCGTGCACCTCCGTGCTGAAGAGGAGCCGTGGAGCCGCCCACCTGGCCACGAGCACTGCGCTGTTTGCCCAGACCTGCCTGGGCTGGTAGCTCACCAGCTGCAGTGTCAGCCTGTTTTTTCCCTTGAATGTTTTGTGTCGCTGGGCCAGCACCTGTGAGCGGCCACAGGAAGCGTCTCCTGTTGCCTTGTGTTCCACAGGGACATTGCATGCTCAGCCACCAAGCAGCATCCCTGTTTGCACCAAGCCTGCCTGGATCACCAAGCCTGCCCAGATCCTGTGCTCAAAACAGGAGGCAGAGCAGGGGCATGCAGAAACACCAGCTAGGGCAAGGCTCTGGGCTTGGCTTGGGAAGGGCCACATCCGGCACGTCTGTGTCACTGCACCTGCCTGGACAGGGCTTGCAGGCAGCTGGGCAGTGTTAAGGAAAGAGGTAGTGATGAAGGCATGTCCCAGACCAGGCAGCATGACTTGTGTGTGAGTAAAAGTTGGTGTTTCTGCTGCTGCAAAGTAATCGTGTTAATTCATGTAATGTGTGTAGTGTGTTTACAGTGAATGTAGAATTCAGACAGCTTGTATCAAATCCTAAGGCTGTTGTTATTTCAAGCCACCGAATCCAGTGACATATTTTACCCTGCATTAAAAATAGTAGTTGGTCAGGATGCCAGTCTTGCATCCTGACCATCACATAACAGGCTCCTCTCCACTCCTCTAGATCTTGATATAGGTCACTCAGTAGAGCTCTAAAAGCAGGGCATGTCCATATTAACCTGCTGGGAAAGGCCCCAATGGAAATGGAGGCTTGGGTAGAAGTGATGACCTGGCTCATCTACTGTCCCACCTCCCGCAGCGGGGAGCTAGGGAAGAGCATGAGAAGCACAATGGGTGGATGGAGAGTGATGTCTGCCTGGGCTCACTACCCCAGACCTTCCTGCACCCTGAGAAACAAGATGGTGACTGAGGACAGCAAGAAGCCGTGGGAATGTAGTCTTCCCATGTCTCATCAGTGAATAAAAACAAAGAATTGAAGGATGAGACCCTGCTGGGTCTGATTTTTTTCTGCCCCTGAGGACATGATGACCAGAAACCAACAGTGCTTCAGCCACTGCTGTCTCTGCCTAATGAATCGGTTTGTTTTCAACAATAGTTTTGGAATTTTGGGAAGTTTCCTATGCATTGAACATGCTTCAGTGTCATGTTGTACAACAACAGAATAGAGGATATAGAAATACTGTGTTTCTAGTACAGTTTGGGCTGAATTATTATGTCTGTTAGGCACAAGTTGATGTGGATAAAGCAGAAAGCAAAAATTCCTCTCCAGCAGCAACTGACCATCACCAAGCTCCTTGTTAGTTGTTTTATCTATGAAAACATTCAGTATGAGCAAAGGGTCGACATTGTTAGCAGCCATATGAGAAATTGTGCCATGTTCCACTTATCCTCAATGCAGGCAGGCAGGAGTGGCAACAGTGAGCCACAGCTGAGTGGCTGGGCTGGCTCCAGCCCCACAGGATCCTTATGGGTGCTGGAGAGAGGCTGGGTTCAGCTGCTGTGGAAAAATGTGGCGAAAAGGCCCCAAGAAAATCAAGAAATAAAATACTTATTTTGCCCTGTTGCAAGTGGGATTTAATGCTTGGGATGTGACCCCCTCTATTTTTGACCAGCACTTGCTCAGCAGTGTGTGCAGTCCCTGTGACTGCTGACTTGGGGTCCCAGATGGCTCGGCAGGGCTGAAGGTGATGCCTTGGTTATTCACCCCTGTTGGCTAATGAGCTCTTTGTTGCAACAAGCTGGCTATCTTGAGTCCCTGTGCTGGTGGCACTGCTTTCCTTGACTCCGGTGCTTTTTGCTGCCCTCCTGTATCCATCGTGGTCTAGCTGCTGCTCCGATCCTGTCCCTGCACCCTTCTGTACAGCCTGGCCGTGGAGTGGAGCCAGAGGGGCCCTGGTGTGTCCGGCGCCTCTGGGACGCTTCCCTCCGCTGCTGGGTTTGCTTTTTGCAGTCCCGGGTGGCAATCCTGGCAGTCTGTGGGCGTTGGGAAGTGCCCGTCCCAGGGCTGTGTGCGGGCGGGCGGCCGATGGGGATCCCGCCTTGGCCCCGGCTGCAGCGGCAGCCCGGCATGTTCGGCTCCGGGGCCCCCCGCCTGCGGCGGCCCGGGGGCAGACGTGTCTGTGCGCGGCTGGGCCGGCTGAGCCGGTGGAGCCGGAGCTGCCTGGCAGCTCGCCCGCTGCTGCGCCCCATCCAGGTCAGCCCGTCTGCCCGCCTGCCTGCCGGGAGGGAGAGAGCCGCGCGCCTCAGCAGCATCCTGGCGCAGCGTGCCTGGTCCTGCCAGCCACGGGGCGTGCCGGGGCTCCCGCGGGGCTCGGGACCGGTGCTGGCAGCCGCTGCTCCCGGGAACCTGTCCTTGTGGTGGGAGTGGGCTGGTGAGTGTGGGAGCCCCTGGCTGCCCCTAAGGAGCCTGGTTGGGGCTGGCTCTGCCCAGCATACCTAACGTCTTCTGTTGGCAGGTCTGGGGGCCCCCAGGTTGCTTCTAGGATGTGTGCTGGTTTCACACATCGCGCGCTCCGTTGCAGACCCCATCGCACCCCATGCCCCTCTATGGGTTCCTTGTCCTTTGCCCTGGTGCTGTGGCGGGCAGTGAGGCTTTGGGGTGGTTCGATCACAGCTGGGGGCTGTTGTGTTGGATCTCTCTGTCCGCCTGGATCCGGGTGGCCACTGGCCTGCCTGAGTGGCAGATGGTGGCTGCCTGGGGACCCGCCATCCATCCCTCTGGGCGATTATTCACCCGTCACCATGACGATAGAAAGGTCAGCGAAAAGATCCTGTGTGATTCCCGGGTCGGTCAGTGGGATTAGGAGCAGTGTGGGAGGGAGGGCGAGGGCCCAGCCAGCCCCTCTCCAGGCTCACCAGCTGGACTGTCCCCCTCAGGCACATCCCCAGAGCCCAGCCAGCTGAGAACTGACAAACTTTGGGTACCAGTGAGGAGCCCTTGGGATGGGGTTGGCCCCCTCTGGCTGCTGATCCTGAGAGCTCAGCCTCGACCCTGTGAGTTCCATCCTGCACAGGGGAGGCCTGGAGCTGTGTGTGGGATGAAGGGAGTAGGCTGACATCAGGGGGGAAGCAGACGAGGGGTGGGGCTGTGCTGATGGAGGCTTGACTGGTCCCACATCCTTTCTCCTCCCCCTTCTCGCAGCAGCAGCAGGGTGTCTCTGCTCGCAGAGTGCCCCCAACTGACCCGTGTCCCCCCCTCTCTCTCTCTCTCCAGGCTGTTCCTCTAAGTCATTCAAGCTGTACTCGCCAAAGGAGCCCCCGAACGGCAACGCCTTCCCCCCCTTCCACCCAGGCACCATGCTGGATCGAGATGTGGGGTGAGCTGGGGCCCAGGGAGGGATCTGCAATGTTGAGGACACTCTGCAGTTTGCACACCCCAGGGTCTCTGTGTTATGCTTCCCAGCAGCAAACAGAGACTGCAGTGCATGGACTTCAGTTAGGACAAGAGTAAAGAGGGAATTGGAGAGGCACAGGTGATAGTGGGTTGAGAATGATTGATATTCAGAATGAAGGAAGCCTCCAGGTCCTGAGCTCTGTCAGACCAAGCCCTTTGCCTGGCCAAGCCCTGGGATGACAGGGAGCCCTCCCAGCTCCTGCCAGAAGAGCCCCTTTGTCAACATCTGTCCTGCCTGGCACCAGTCAGTGCTGTGGAGGAGCTGGGTATGTCCCCAAGGAGCAGTTGGCTGGGTCCCAGTGGTGGAGCAGCCAATGATGTGGGATCAGAGCCCAGTTTTGGACTACGGGTTGCCCCATGGGGCTGTCAGATACTGGCAGCCAGAGTACAGTGTGCACTGTGGGGAGGGTCTCACCTCCTGTGAGCCTGACTGCCTGCTGTAGCCAGGGAAGGAGGAGCTGTGGTGAGCAGGGTGAGGGCCCTGCTAGCACTGACTTGCCTGCATCTCTTTCCACTGCTAGACCTACTCCTATGTACCCACCGACGTACCTGGAGCCTGGAATCGGGTAAGCATGGGGGGCTGGTGTGACCCTGCTTGTGGGGAGCTCGTGCCTGTGGTGGGGGTGCCTCAGCAGGGCCAGCGTGCTGGCTGGCTGGGGCTTGTGGGAGGCTCAGACTCTGCCAGCCCTGGAGGGGCTGTGAGTGTTCCCCCTGTGGGCTCCACACCCTGTGGCTGCCTTGCTCTCTGATGGCTTGCTGTGCTCTCTGGGCAGGAGGCACACGCCGTACGGGAACCAGACTGACTACAGGATATTTGAGCTCAACAAGCGGCTGCAGAACTGGACAGAGGTAGGCAGCTGGGAGAGGAGAGGGTTGGCCAGGGCAGTATTTCGGTAGTGGGGATCCCCACTGCCTTCTCCCACGTGTGGGACAGGGCTTATCACCCCCATCTCTGAGCACTCAGCTCGGAGCACAGTCCTCCCTGGGTTGAGCATGTGGCTGCTGTGCCTGGCAGCCAGTGTCTGTCTGTCTCTCCTCCCCATAACGTAGCATCTCTTTGCCATGCCCAGGAATGTGACAATCTGTGGTGGGATGCCTTCACCACAGAGTTCTTTGAGGATGACGCCATGTTAACAATCACTTTCTGCTTGGAGGACGGACCAAAGAGATACAGTGAGTACCACCTTGAGCCCTCCTTCCTAAGGGCATTGCCCTTCAGCTGGAGACAGTTGTGTGCTCAGGGGGATGTGGGTAGGATGTCAGAGCTCAGCTGTTTCCACACAGAAGTTATGGGGGGCTCTCTTCATGAGCCTTCATGAGCCGGGTTTTCTGACCTTGTTTTGCTCCTTCTCCTGCTGCAGCGATTGGCCGGACTCTGATTCCCCGTTACTTCCGCAGCATCTTTGAAGGGGGAGCCACAGAGCTCTACTACGTGCTCAAGCACCCCAAGGAGTCCTTCCACAACAACTTCGTCTCGCTGGACTGTGACCAGTGCACCATGGTCACCCAGCATGGCAAGCCCATGTTCACCCAGGTACTGCCTGCACCCACAGCCTCTGCTTCCCCACCTGCCTTGGTTTTTTGTGCCCTCTTGGTGACTACGGTCCCATGGGGCTGTGCATTTTGGGCTCGTGGGTATGGCTTCAGCTGAGACTCCCAAGAGGCAGAGGCAAGCCACTATGAGAATGTTCCAGCAGTGGGTTCCCAGGGGATCTGGGCTGGGGGAAGCTGGGGCAGGCTGTGCCTGACCCTGTGCCCTGCCTGCCTAGGTGTGTGTGGAGGGGCGGCTCTACCTGGAGTTCATGTTTGATGACATGATGAGGATAAAGACGTGGCATTTCAGCATCCGCCAGCATCGAGAACTTATTCCTCGCAGCATCCTTGCCATGCATGTGAGTACAGCTCCAGGAGTTTCCCTGGGCATGAATGACACAGGGCTGCTGAGCTCCTCAGGCTGCTGTGCAGGTTGGGGGGCCTCAACCTAGTCTGGCATCATAGGCTAGGGCATGGGAGGGCTGTTCCCAGCCTGGATGCACCTGAGCCTTCTGTCCCTCTCACTCCTAGGCACAGGATCCCCAGATGCTGGACCAGTTATCCAAGAACATCACACGCTGTGGGCTCTCAAACTCCACACTCAACTACCTCCGAGTAAGTGCGTGAGAAGGGGGGTTTGCAGCTCTGCCATGTCTTGTGCTCTCAGCTGCCTGATGCCTGGCTGCCCTGGGGTGTGGGTAGGCTACAAGGCCGGCTTTGCAAAAGGAATCTTGCAGAGGGGCTGCAGACAGCTGTGGGGCAGTGGGTCTGCTGAATCCCACAAGCTCACAGCATGGCTTAGGTTGTTGCAGCACAGACACCTGCCTGTAGAGGTGTTAGGGTTAGGGTTATGGGGTCTCCATTTTGCTTGGGCTCAGAGCATTGCATTCTAACCCAGAGTCTGTTTGGTCCCTGCAGCTCTGTGTAATCCTAGAACCAATGCAGGAGCTCATGTCACGGCACAAGACCTACAGCCTCAGTCCCCGGGACTGCCTCAAGACTTGCCTCTTCCAGAAGTGGCAGCGGATGGTCGCTCCACCCGGTGAGTCTCACGCTGCCTGCTGTGCTGCCTGGGGGGTCTCTGGGACTGCCTGCTCAGGCCGTGCCCTCGGGGCAGGCTTCTCCCAGCCCCAGAGCTCTCCTTGGCCTTGTTTCATGAGGCTGGGGGTGATGAACCAGGCATTTGGATTCTTTCTAGCCTTCTTAGTGGGGCAGAGCAGGGCTGCAGGCAGCCAGAGTTCCCTGCCTGGGGGATGCCAGCTGCTTGTGGAAAGCAAAACAGGGATGGAAATGTTCCTGTCCCCTCACTTGTCCTCTGGTCTGGGAGGACAGCAGAGCTGTGGAGGTGAGGAGGGTGGAGATACAACCTGGAGGGGGAATGTGGCTCTTGAAGAAGTAGGCTTTGCATAAAAGGGCCTGGGGGGGTACCAGCTTCCTCTTGTTGGGACTGACCACGTATGTCTCCATCCTCCACCAGCCGAACCAGCGCGGCAGCAGCCCAGCAAGCGCCGGAAAAGGAAGATGTCGGGGGGCAGCACCATGAGCTCTGGTGGGGGAAACACCAACAACAGCAACAGCAAGAAGAAGAGTCCAGCCAGCACCTTTGCCCTGTCCAGTCAGGTACCTGTAAGCATCCCGTTTCCATTCTCTCTTCCTCTTCTGGGGTGGAGGGGAGGGTTCTCTGCCCCTGCCCTTGGGAGCTGCTAGGGGGAGACCCCCAGGGACTGCATCTCTGAGCAACTCCAGTTCTTCCCATGTGATGGGGAAAAGAAGGAGGGGGTGTCCCAGCTGCCTTCCCCGAGTCCCTTTGCTGTCCTGCGAGGGAGTGAGGCTGTCTTTGCCCCACTTGGGTTCTGCAGTGGAGATGAGGAAGTGGCCCTACAGCTGGGGAAAGGGGCTGTGCTGATGAGAGGGGGTTCTAGCGGCCCAGGCTCCCCCCACCTCGATTATGTTTCGGGACCGTCTCCCCTTTCAGGATGTGATGGTGGTAGGCGAGCCCACGCTGATGGGGGGGGAGTTTGGGGATGAGGACGAGCGGCTCATCACCCGCCTGGAGAACACGCAGTTTGACGCCGCCAATGGCATCGACGATGAGGACAGCTTCAACAACTCGCCGGCGCTGGGGGCCAACAGCCCCTGGAACAGCAAACCGCCCTCCAGCCAGGAGAGCAAGTCAGAGAACCCCACGTCGCAGGCATCGCAGTAACGGCCCCCCTGCCGCCCCGTGGACTCAGTCCCAACCAATCTACCTGTACATTTGCAACGGAGAGTGACTGGGAAGCGGCGACGTTCCGGGGGCGGAGCGGCACCACACGGGTGATGGGGTGCAGGGCCCGGGGTGCGCGCCAGGCAGGCAGCCCCCAGCCGACACCCCCGCCGCCTCCCCGCACCCCCACACCTGCCTCCCTGACGGACCCCAGGGCAGGGGTGGGTTTCCGGGGCCGTAGCTTCATTATTCCCCCTTTGCTCTTCTTTTCTGCTTCTTGCCCAGAGAGCTTCTCATCCCTGTCCCAACATGCCCAACCCCTCCCTGCCGAGTGAGGGAGAATTAGTGGGGAGGTGTTGGCGCAGCAGTTGACATTACCAGATGCCACGTGTTGGGGTCTGGCACAGCACAGAGACCCTCCTCTCCCCTGGGCCCTGTGGCTGGTGTTTGCTGAGCAGCCACTTGCAGTGGGCTGCACATCCCTAGTTCAGCATGGGGCTGGTTGGGAGGGGCAGTGATGGAAAGCCTTCCCTGTGCCTCGCGCTCTGCCACGGAGCTTCCTCCAGCCAGGGTCAGCTCCTGCAGTGCTGGGATGGGGTTGAGGACAGGGCCCCGTCGCATTTTCCCACTCTCCTGTACCTTCCCCTTCCCCTCGCTCCCCAGACAGAGCGAGAGCGCAGCACAGCCATGGGGGGACTCTTGTATATAGGAAGTGCGTGGTGGAGGGTGGGGGGCACGGAGGACCTGCGGCTCTGCTGGAGCAGCCAGTGCCCTTGTTCCCTGCCTGCAGCCCCTGTGTTTCCCTCCACCCTGCGTGAATCTGCCTGGGGCCCCTTTGCAACCCCTGGCTCCTGGTACCTCCTACTTTTGTCTTTTTTTAAGAAAAAAAATAATATTATTAAACTGTAAGTTTAAAAAAAAAGAAAAAAAAACGGGAAAATACCCCCTCAGCCCCCTTGCCCATTCCCCCCCTCCTGCCCTGAGCCCTTTCACCCTGTCCTGACTTTTGTACAGGCTTCTTCTCTTGGAAGTCTTGTTTTATATCCAGTTCGGAGAGCTTCAAACCAAGGAGAGACTTTGCAGACTTCCTTTCTAATCCCTCCAGAGGCCGGGGGGGGGGGCAGTCCCCCACCTCCCTTCTCAATGTAAATCTTGTGTGCTGTTGTCCCCGCACCCCCCTCGGGTTCGTGTACCTCGTGCTTGTACATTTCCGCGCTGTAGACAGTGTGTACGATACTGTTCTTTCAATGTGTTATCACTAGAGCAGGTGCCTCCATTGATGTTAGGGGAAACGATGAGAAAAATAATAATTTTTGGGTTTTTTTTTTTTTGCTTTAAAAAAAAAGAAAAAGAAAAAAAAATAATCCCTTCCAAGGCTTTTTCCAAGGAGAAGATGGGAGGTGCTGGGGGAGGGTGTTTGTGCTAACTAACCAGTGCAACCCAGCGGCCTTGGAGTGGGGTTTTGGGGGAAGATGGGAGTCCCGGCTGCCCGTGGGAACCCCCTGGCATATGCCCCGTGGTGGGGTTGCAGCAAGTGCTGCTGTGGGGGGGAACTGCCCTAGTGGGGGTGTAAGTGTGTGTAAGTGTGCGTGCGAGCGGTTTGTGTGTCTGTCTGCGTGCGTAAGGGAGTCTGGGGCAGACGGAGCAGCCCTGAAGTTTGGGGGAGTGAGGGGTGCACTCCATTCTCTCTGTCAGACACCCCCCAGTTCCCTGCCGGGGGTCCCACAGGCCGTGTCCCACTGCCCCATGGGGCCTGGGGCTGGCAGGTGTCACTGAGGGCCCGCCTGTGCCGGGGTCTCTGGCTGCTGCAGGGGTGCTACTAGCACCCCCATGGCTTGCCCACTCGTGGGTGTGACTGCAGGGGCTTGCTGAGATGGGGTGGGAGACACCCTTTGTGTCCTCTCCTTCTGCTGTCCCTGTGGTTGAGCAGGGAGACAGAGCCTTGAGTCAGCCCTGCTCTGATCTCAAGCTGAAGATCCCTGGAGAGAAGCCTGTGTTGGCTCCTGGGCCCCTCCATGGGCAGGCTGGAGGGGGAGGGCTCGGCCCCTCAGACACCCAGGCACAGAGGTCCCCACAGCCCCTTTGCAGGTGGGGGTGGGAGCCCAGTGTGGCAGGGAGGGGGGCTCTGCATCGCAATTAAGGTACGATTTTCCACACCATGCCACACGGCTGCTGTGGAGGGTGCAGAGCCCTCACTGCCATGGGCACACTGTAATGCCTTTTTGTTTCTTTTTTTTTTTTTTTTTTTTTTTCTCCCTCCCCTCCATAGTTTGTGCCATTTATGAGTCATGTATGGTACCAATAAAATGACTTTTTCGGTTTGAAGCTGTCCTGATCACTTATATCTGAGCATGGGAGCAGGCTGACATGGGCAAGGCAGAGGGGGGTCCCCTCATGTCCCTGGTGCCCTGGCAGGGGTGTGAGCACAGGGGCTCACTGTGCTCCTGGGATGATGCTGGCCTGCCTCTGCCTGCTGGTTCCCAGGCAGACCATAGCTGGCTCTTTGCCATGCTATGGAAAGCAGAAATCCCAGCAAGGGTAAGTACAGGGTTGCTGGGAAATGGCCCAGTCCCCAAGCCAGAGCAAACAAGCAGCTCGAGGCCTTCCCAGACACCAAGGTGATGGGCACGTTCCCTGGGGAGCAGTGGGGGCCATGTAATCCTGCCTGGGAACAGGGCAGGAGCAGCTGAGCAGCGTTGAGGTTTCCTGGGGGGAGCAAAGGAGGGACAGGGGACCACTAGAGGGCCAGCCTCCATGGGGACTATGCCAGTATCCTTCCAGCAGCTGGGGTGCCCTGTGCCAGCATTATTAGGGATATGAGGGAAAACCCTGCTCGCTGAACAGGGCTGATGCAGCAGAGGGTGAAAGCAGGATGGGCCTGTATCTTTAGAGTAGGGGCAGGGGTTGAGTTGACATCTGCAGTGAGGGATGTTACCAGGCTGTCCTTTCCCCTGACAGGGCTGAGGTCAGGGGGGAGGCTGCAGGATACAGGTGCTGTGGTAGGAGCTCATGGCTGGCCAGATGAGGGCAGGATGGCTCTGGGGAGCCCATGGCACCAGAGCTGAGGCATCAGTGCCCTTGCTTCTGACATGCCCCGAGCTTTGGCAGGCTCAGTGGGATGCTCTGGACGGGAAGGGAGCAATGCCCTGCAGGAGCAGATCCTGCCATCTGTGGCAGATCCTGCACGTGCACCCGAGAGCTGCTGGAGGGCCCCAAGGCAACACTTTGGGTTTGAGGTCTGACCTGGAAAGCCCAAGGGTACCTGTGAAGCCCCCAAACTGAAGCTTCCCTGCATCAGCTCCAGTGCTGTGAGAAAACTCACTAGTTACTGCTTTTTTTCCCCCTTCTTTCGTTGGGATGAATCTGTGCCCTCTGTTGCCCTGCCCCGGTGCCAGTGCTGTGCCAGAGGGTCCCACATGACACTCTGGCACCCAGCATGGGCCAGTCTAGAAGGAAAACCTAAAGCCGGGCTGCCCTCCTCCCTGTGCCACCTTCACCTAATATCACTGAGTGCAGGCCTGCTTGTTCCAAGGCAAGTTAAGCAGTAACTGGGAGGTGGTGATGAGCGAGCCGTGGGTGCTGGAGGGGCCAGGGAGCCCACCATGCAAAGTCTTTCAGGTACAGCTCACCCAGAGTCCCTGCTGGTCGCTGTCCGAAAGCTCGCGGTGTCCCCTGCAGGGACACAGGGCAGGGGCCAAGGACCACGCTGCGGGCTCCAGCTACTACGGGGAGGAGGTGGGAGGTGCAGAGCACAGCTGAGGGCTGGCATAGGGGCAAAGTGGGCAGCGTGGGTGGGCTCCTGGCAAGGGTGCTATGGCAGGGTGGGCTGCTGGAGGAGCTAACAGTGGCTCTGGCATTGTGGGGTGAGTCCTGGTTCTCTTAGACCAGGAGGGTGCATCTCCAGGCAGAGGGGCTGTGGGCAGCAGGCTCTCCCATGCGGGAGAGGGCAGGGGCCCGGTTTTCTGGGGGAGATGGAGGATGTCAGGGTGGGCTGGGGCCAGGAGCAGGGGCGCGAGTGCCAAAGTGCAGCGGGGAAGGGTGGGGCAGAGGGCTCCCCCTTGGCAGAGGAGGGGGCCGGCGCGGCCCCGGACAGACCCCAGCGGGCCGGGGCGGAAGGGGCGGCTCTGTCCGGCCCTTCCCACACCTCCCGGGGCCGCCCGCGCCGCGGGCTCGGTGCGGAGCCGTGCCGAGCTGGGGAGCTCCGCCTGCCGGGACGTGACCCCCGGGGCACCTGCCCCGCGTCCACAGGGTGCGTCCGCGGCACAACCGGGAGCGACCCGCGGCACCTCCCCGCTCCTGCCCCCGGTTGCGGCTCCCGGAGCTCCGGCGGCGGGGCGGGGGATGGAGCCACGAGGTGTGGGAAAGCTCTGCGGGGAGTGGGGATGGAGTGGGGCGGGCGCCCAGCCTTGGAGAAAACATGCTGTCCGTGGGCCCCTGAGGCTCTTCCCCGCTTGGGGGGAGCGGGACGCGTGTGAAAAATGCCGGGTTTGCCGCAGTGCCTCATTTCGGAAGGCTTTTAAATGCAAAACCCGCTTCTGTGCCTGCAGCTGGTTTGTGCTGAAACTGAACGGCTCAACGCACCCCATCCCCAAAAGATGGGGACGGTGTGGGGCGGAGGGGCGGGACGGCTGCCCCTGGGGTCACCCCGAGCCACCCAGCTCCTGGGCTGGGGCAGGAGGAAGCCAGCACAGGCAGGGGAGGCTAGCGGAGGGCGGGGAGAGGGATTCTTCCCGGTGCCTGCGTCGGGACAGTTCTGTGTTGACCCTGACCCGCTGTAGATAGGCGGCCGGAGGTGGCCGGGTGCCAAGAGCTGTAAGGGGCAGGGTGGGGCGATCCCGGCATCGCCGCCTGTCCCAGCAAGCAGCTTGTCAGTAATCATCGCTGAAACTTAAACAAATCACAGACCTGGGCGCTGGCGCGGTGCAGCCGGACCCTGCTGCAGCTGTGGGTGCTGAGAGGTGTCAGAGGACAGGGTGAGTGCTCTGAATCCGCTTCATCCCCCACAGCCCCCGGTCCCTCGTGGGCACCTCCTGCCTGGCTTCCCACCCCGCTGCTCACAGGACTCCTCATCTTCCTCGGTGCTCTCCCGCAGCTCTTTCCTTCCGGGCTGTAGCGGGCAGGTGCCTGATTTTTTTCTCTCTGCATTTCCTGGTCGGAGGCAGGGCAGGCTGGATGGTCCCTTGCCCCGACGACACCGACAGCTCTTCTCGCTGCCTAGGTCTCCACAGGAGCTGCTGCGATGGAGCTGGGGAACATTTCGAAGCCCACCTACGGCCCGGGCCTCGAGGCGCCGGGGAGCAGCACGCCGGGGCTGGTGACAATGGCACACGGCTTCCTGCGGCTGGTGCAGCCCAACCCCCTGCCCATAGGTGGGTGCATGGCGGCAGGGGCTGGCAGTGGTGGAGGGGCCTGCTTGGGGCTGCAGGGTCCCCGTTAAATAGGAGCCCTCCTGCAGTGGTGCCTGTCCATCCAGCATTTAAACACTGGGGTATGGGGTAAAGAGGTGTATGGCTGGGGTAGTCAGGAGTGGGATCCCAAGGATTGCCAGCTGTGTCCTGCTCATGTCCAATAGCAACTGTGGGGCTATCTTAGCTGGGCCCCAGGACAGGCGTTAGTGCCACCTTGCTGACTCCTGCCCCATCCTCCCTCCAGGTATCTTAATCCTAGGCCCCCAAAACGTGCAGAGCAAGCCCCACTCTGCCTGCAGGGTCTTTGCCTGTCTTGCAGCCCTCTGTGATTGCTGGCCACCAAGAGCAGTGTGTCCCAGTGGCAGCACCGTGTGCTCTCCCTGTGCGCTGCTCTGCTTGCCAGCACTTGCCCTTGTTCCTGCCACTGTCACAGCTCTGTCCTGAAGTAGCTGCAGGTTTGCCCAAGTGATACCAGGACCCTGCAGCTGCTCAATATTCATGGGGAAAGTGCTTCCCACCTGGAGGGAAATGCCACTCTGGCTGCTGCCACTTGTGCTTTCTCCTTTTCTGGCTTCAACCCTTGCTTACTATCAATGTGCTGGCAAAGGTGTGGCTGGCAACATGACTTTGTGGACTTGTGTCACACAGACCCCAGGGTACGTGTGCCCCATGTGCCATCAAGGCTTGTAATGAGGGCATGGGGCATGGGCAGGGAGGGCCCTGGGAAGGAAAGAAGCGGTGTGGCAGTGGGCAGTGGGCCCAGTACTCATTCCTCACTGGCAGTGCTGTTGGGTATCTGTGTAGAGCTGGGCTGCAGGAGGGCAGCCCCAGGGCGGTGTCCCTTATGCCAACTGTAGTGAGGAACCCCCTTGTTCTGTGGAGCCCTGAGAGCCTGGGGGCTGGCAGCACTTTTCCTGGGTGCAAAAATGCTGCGTGATGTGATGGCTGGGGAGGGCAGCTGCAAGGGACAAGAATGCCTTACTCAGAGCTGCTTTGAGCTGCATGTTTGGGCTGGGGAACAGGGTCTGGGGCTCTCTTGGAGAGCCCCACGGGGCCCAACACCTGTTCACAGTCCTCTGTGCTTCTTGTCTCCCAGAGCTGATTAATTTTGGGCAGTCCCAGAATGGGTTCAGCCAGGAGGACATCCACGAGGTGAGAGACAGCTGGGGTGGGGAGCTGGCAGCCCCAGACCACTGTGGACTGGGGCATGGTGGTGGGTGTTGCTCTGAGGCTGAGCCCTGGATGCCGGGCAGCAGCAAGGGGACATGTTCTGCTCCCTGGGGGGACCCATTTTGTCTGGGTCTGGACAGGGTGTGCAGAGCTGAGGAGCCTTCAGGGGCACCAGTGTTATGCTGCCTCTCCTTCTTCGTATCCCAGCTGCTGCTCTACGAACTGGGTTTCCTCATCTGCGCGGCCATTGGAGTCCTCTTCATCATCCTCATGCCGCTGGTGGGATGCTGCTTCTGCTGCTGCCGCTGCTGCGGGAACTGCGGGGGCCGCATGTACCAGCGGCAGGGCCGGCGGATGCGCTGCCGGCGCCGGGCGCTCTGCGCCTCTGTCCTGCTGCTCTCCGCTCTCCTCCTGTGAGTGCGCCGGCCGGGAGGCTCCGGATGGAACCCAGGGGTGCCTGGAAGTGCCGGCGCTTGGTGGCCGGGCCAGGAAACTGCCATTGTTCACGAGTAGAGCCCGGCACGGCGGGACAAAGGAGAGGAAGCGGCAGCGGTGGGAAGCTGGCCCCGGGGGGCTGCACATTGGCACCGTGCAGACCTTTCCCGACAGCTTCCCCACGGCATACCGGGCTCCTCCGTGCCTCAGTTTCCTGCATCCCTCCTCTGGTCCCTCAGTGCAGGGCACTTGCTGGGATGCACTGGAAGCAGGGGTCACTGGTGTGCTCCAGACCCTGTGGGCTGGGGTTTTTGTGGATGGATTTGGAGGGCACCTGGGGGGAGCATTGGGACTGAGCTCCCCACATGCTGACCCTGCCACTGTTCCCTTGTAGGGCTGGTGCTGGCTGTGCCCTCGCCAGCAACGCCCGCTTCTCCCAGGCTGTGAAGAGCACCTTCCCCAATGTGAACAACACTCTGGAAGACGTCCACACCTACCTGGCCTCCATTCCCCAGGCACGCATGGTCCCCCTGCCATGTCTTGAGGACAAGGGGCCAGGTGGAAGGAGCAGCCCAAATAGCCCTCTGGGGAAGGGCAACAGAGAAATGTTCCCACCCTCACTGACACCACATCTCTTTCCCTACAGCAAATCGGTTTTGTCATCAACAGCAGCGATGTCCCACTGGACCACGCCAACCGCAGCCTCCAGGGTGAGGGTGTGCAATGGGAGGGGCTGGAGAATCCCCATGGCCCTGTGGCAAGCTGCTCCAGGGCTGGGGGTTCTTGGGCAGTGGGAGTGTTGTGTGAATTTACCTTTCTGCCCTGTGGGTGATTGCTGACCTTGCGGGCCACCGGGCTGGTTCTTACGGGGATGTCTAAAGGGACTGGGTCTGGAGGCTCTTCCATGCTCCAGCTCGGCTCCAGTTGCTGCTCTTCCTCATTCAGGCTACTCTCTGGGAAGGGTGATGCAGGTGGTGGGAGGGTGGGGATATCCCCATTGCTTCCCACCTGGGAGGTGGGTGAGGGAGGGGTGCTGGTAGTGTCAGTGTTTTCACCAGCTTTCCTGCAAGTCCCAGGACCTTGCAGGGATCCTGTCATTGACACCACCTCTCCCATCTCTGCAGACATTGGGCCCAACCTGGGCAGTATGATCATCTCAGGCATCAGGAGCAGCACGGATGGGGCTCTGGGATCTCTCCAGAGCCTCTTGCAAGGTACTGGCCCCATCCCTGGGAGGCTGGCAAGGGACTCAGGGGGATGCTGGAACCAGGAGATGGGGTAGGTGCATGTTTGGGTAAGGCCCCCTTTGGAGGTGGATCCCTTTGGCCTCCCAACCACACCTTGGGGTAAGTGCCATGACTTTGGGGATGCCCTTATGTTACATTTTTTCATGGGTTCCTGAGTTTCAGCTGGGTGAGAAGGAGTCCCTGCCACACTGGCAGGATGAAACCTTGAGCTCCCCGCTATCTCCCCAGGGATGGAGACGCTGAAGGACACCTTTGGCAACATTGCCATCAGTCGCTCAGACCTCGAGGAGCTGCAGAGCAACTACAGCCAGAAGTTGGCCAGCCTGCGGGACAGGCTCAACAGCACCCTACAGAGCTGTGGCCTCCACTGCAGCCAAGTGTCCCTGGACGGGCTCGCCCTCACCACCAACTTCAGCACGGTGAGGAGGGGCAAGGTGTGGGGCCCCAGCAGCCCCTGCCCCAGCCCCCGCAGCTCCCTCACCCCAGGCTCCTTCCTGCAGATCCCAGGGGTGGAGCAGCAGCTGAAGGCACTGCATGAGGTCTCTGACTCAAACATAGAGACTGATTTAGAGGAGGTAAGGTGTGCCCCCTTCACCCAGGCACAAAGCTGGGTGCTTCCACAACTGCTGGGGCTGTGCTGATGGCGAGTGGGTTGGGAAGGACTCTGTCAGGAGTTCAGTGTGTGGCATGGAGAGAAGGGCTGGCTACTCACAGTCCCAACCATCCCTGCACAGTGGTAGGGTAGGCTGGGTGCTGTGGGGAGCCTGGCGGTCCTCTGCTACTGGAGTCTGGGGACAAGGGGATGTGCTGCTCGGACCTGGACTGCAGGCTGGGATGTGAGTTTCATGCTGTGCTCCCCTGGATGCAGGTTAACAGAACACTGAACACGACCTCTGACAAGGTGCAAGAGCAGTCCCAGGAAGTGGTGGCAAGTAAGCAGCGAGGGCTTTGTCTGCTGTCTTCTCCCTCTCCTAGGGTTCCCTCCTCCCTTCTCGAGCCATTCTTTCCTGAAGGCCTTTCCTGCAGCCCTGGCTGTCCCCAGGTGCCATCATGCCGATGTCATCCTTGGCCATGACTGCCCCTTTCCTATCCTTTCTGAGTGCCCGCTGCCCTGCAGGACCTGGGCAGCAGCTCACAACGTCAGCATGTCCCTGGACCTTGCAGAGAGCCAGGACCAGTTGGGCCTCATCAGGCAGGAGATCAGAAGCTTGCAGGAAAAGTTGCCGCTCCGGGACGTGGAGGAGAAAGTTGGGGCCTTTGTGAACGACGCCACATCGGTGCTGGAGGAGTACAGGGAGCCGATGATTGCCTGGGATGGGCTCAGGTGGGTGAGGGACTGAGGCCCCAGCACCATTCTCTGCAGAGTTTTAAGGCTCCTGCTCCCCCATTTGCTGGAGGTGGGGCTTGCTGGGCGGTGGGGTTGTAAGTGCAGGGTAGTCAGAGCTGTGCCTTGCAGGCACATATACCCCTTCCTTGCTGTGGTGTCTGGGACCATTTTTCCTCCCCATGAAGGCAGCCAGTGGGCTGTAGGGTGCTGCTCAGGGTCCCAGGTTGTGCTGCCTGACTCCTGCCCTTTGTCTTGCCCCAGGTTGATCGTGTGTGCCATCCTGTGCTGCATGGTGCTGCTGGTGGTCCTCTGCAACGTTTTTGGGCTGCTGCTGGGGCCACTGGGGCTGCAGGAAGGTGTGCTGCCCACACAGCGCAGCAGCCTCTCCAATGCTGGCGGGAACTTCTTCATGGCGTGAGGCTCAGTTGGCTGCCAAGGACGCGTGTGGGAGCAGTGGGATGGGTGGCAGGGCTGGCCTGGGAAAGCTCGAGCTCCTAAATCAACATATTACCGCAGCTTAGTGGCCTGCCCCACGGTGACTCCCTGTGCAGGTGGTAAATTGAAGGTCAGACGCAGTGCTGGGGGAGGCATTCGAGGGGAGCCCGTTTGCCCTGTGACAGCCAGGGCTGGCAGGGTGTGCGTGGCTCCCACAGCTCTGCGGGGGAGTGCTGGCCTGCAAAGCTGTGGGAAGCTTTTCTGGAATCCAAGCTCCAGGGTAAAGCCTGGGCATGCTCTGGGGCCTGAATGCAGAACAGATATGAGCTTGTGGGAGGGGTGGTGTTCCCACAACTGTGGGGGTGAAGGGTCTGCGGTCCCTGGGCTCTGCTGGGGGCAATGCCAGCATCAGTGCTGGTGCTGATGGCATTTCTGTCCTGGCAGAGGGGTTGGCTTCAGTTTCATCTTCTCCTGGCTGCTCATGCTGCTGGTGATGATCGTCTTCGTGCTGGGGGGGAACATTTACATGTTCTTCTGTGAGTCCTGGCACAACCAGCAGTTCTTCCAGGTAAGCTTGCTGTGGGGAAACAGCCCTGCCTGGAGATACTGCTGCCTAAATGAGGACTGCTGGTGGAGCAGAGGCAGCACTAGCCATTTAGGATGCTCTTCCAGGGGGTCCTGCCCTGTACTATGTCTAGTGCAGGGCAGGATACCTTGGAAGAGCATACTAAATGGATGCTTTCCTTGCTCTTAGCTCCTGGACACCCCTGGCATGATCCCTAACTTCAATCTCTCTGAGCTGCTGGGCCTGAAGGGCGACACAGCAAACTTCTCAGAGATATATAGGTGGGTCCCAGCTCTTCCACTTTGTCTTTGGTGGGGGTAGAGCTACTCAATGCCCTCAGATGCTCTCCAGGAGCAGGGCTGTGGGTAGGCACTGATTGCAGGGAAGGAGCAAGGTGCAACCTACGTGCACAGGTGAGGACATGCTCCTGGCAGGGGTTGGTTGTCGCCTGCCCTCTTTTCAACCCCATGGCCCCATCCTGCAGGCAGTGCCAGCAAGATGCTTCCCTGTGGCAAACTCTGCACTTGGACCAGAGCGTGTCCCTGGATGAGCTCTTGAATATCAGCCAGGTGAGCGTAGGGGTGCCAGGGTCTTGAGGGCAGGGATACAGACCAAGGGCTGAGGGGACAGTGAGGGGCCAGCACATGTCCTATCACAGCCCCCCTTTGCTCTGGCAGCACACAGGAGACATCTCCACAGCTTTTGAGAAGATGAACATCACCCTAAGCCCCATCTCCCTGCTCAGCCAGAGCCAGAAAGACCTGCTGCTGAATGCCAGTCAGGCTGGACAGCCCCCCAACTTCACCCTCACCCTGGAGCAGGTGTGCTGGGTGTAGCCTGGTCTTGGGATCAGGGGGATTGCATGTGGGTTGAGGAGGTCTACTGCTCTCTCCTTTTTGCTGCTGTGTTAGGGCAACAAGGCACATCCTCTGTCCAGAAGGTCCTGGGTTCACTCTGCCCCACAAAGAAGGGGTATAAGGGGTATAGCTCCCCTCATGAACCCCATTCTGCATTCTCATGGCTCTGTCTCTGCCTTTTCCAGTTGGATCAGAATGTGACCCAGGGAAGCCTCCTGGATCTGGCTGCAGAGTTGGAGCAGCTGGCAGAAAAAGTGGTGAGAGAGGATGACACCCCAGGGCCATAGCCACCCTGTTCCCAAAGCCTCTGGTTGCAGGGCTTCTCTGTGCCTGCCTGGGTGTTGAGGGGATGCCCTTTACTCTGGCCCAGCTCTTTTCCTCAGCCTGGCCCATCAGCTGCCTCTGGTGAGGCACGGAGCTGGGCACTGCTGACTGCAGCTCTTCCAGGACACGGATGTGAAGAGGGACCTGGAAGATAATGCTCGTGAACTGAGGGGGCTGGAAAAGGAGATGCAGGCGAGCTTCTCTGGGCCACTGGTGAGCAATGCTGGAGGATGTCCTGGGGATGCTGGGTTGGGCTTCCCTAGAGCTCAGAGCCTGTTGGCAGGGTCTTGTCTGAGCTGTGGGGTCTGCACCTCTGACCTCCCTTCTCTCCCTCCCCAGCAAAGTCTGAAGGAGAACATCCACTCAGTGCAGAGTGGGGCTGCCCAGCTAGAGGTAAGCTGCACAAGGGGAGTGCACGCCAGTCCTGGGCACCCAGCAAAGCACCCTCAAGGTCTTGAAGTGGTGGTGGGGCTAACCTGCAGTCTGGGAGGCTGCTGTGGGACTCTTCATGTGCTGCAGGGGCTGTTCATGGGGTAGAGGGAGGGAGGCCATGAACCCTGCCAGGTGCAGGCTCCCTCCACCTAGGGTACTTGGCACTACCAGCGTGTGACTGCTGGGAACACCACAGCCCTGAGAGGCTGTGCCCCAGGGATTGCTGCTGTGCAGGGTTGGTGAAGTGCAGAGACCCCACTTAGATCATGCTGCTGAGAGCACCTTTCACCTCAGGAACAGACAACAGCTGCACTGGACAAAGCCAGCAAAACCCAGGAGTTCCTGGAGAGGGAGATGCCAAACATCATCAAGAATGTGAGCGTGCCTCGCCCTGCTGCCAGGACACACGGACCAAACCCCCTCACCAAGACCTCCCTCTATAGAGGGAACCCAAACCTTGTGTGGCTGCTCATCCTGCTCACCTTCCCTGGGTGTCCCCTACCCTTATGGCATCCCTGGCAAGGGACTGGGGTGGGGTGAAGCACTCAGCCCTATTGCTGCTGATCTGAGGTGGTCTGAGAGCCCTGATCCTAACACGGAGGGGACATGGGGCATGGATGGGGCTGGTGGTGCAACATCTCCACTCTGTGCTTGCCCGTCCAGGAGACACGGGCCTTCCTGGAGCAGCTGTTGGATTTCTTTGAGACCTACATTTCATGGGCCAAGAGCAGGGTAAGCTGAGCCTTCCTAAGTGAGGTGGAGAGAAGGGGAGAATGAGCAGCAGGGCTTGGTGGATGCTGACACATGCTGTCCCCACCATGTCTCCAGGTGACAGAAGACGTGGCACGTTGCAAGCCCATAGCTCAGTCCTTGGATAATGTGGAGGTTATTGGCTGTGACTATATCATGGACTCTGTGGTGAGTGGGGGAGCGTGTGTAGAGTGAAGTCCTCTTGTCTTCCTCATGCACAGGATGAGGGATGCACAGGAGGCAGTGCTCAGCCAACTGCTGTTACTAAGAGGAAAGGCCAGGCTCTGAGAAGGAGTGGGTGGTAATTGGGGAGCACTGGGAGCAAGAGAGATGCTCCCAGTCGCTCTCTGTATCTAATGTCTCTTCCCCCACCCTATGCAGAATGCCTTCTGGTTCAGTCTGGGCTGGTGCACCTTGTTCCTGCTGCCCAGCATCATCCTGGCTGTCAGACTTGCCAAGTTTTACCGCCGCATGGATGTTGCTGATGTGTACAGGTGAGGAGCAGCCCCACCCCGTGACTACATTGGGTCTGTGGTCCCCCTGCCACCCATCCCTTCATGTCCTGTAGCCTGTGGGGCTCATGCTAAAGTAATGTGGGCCGGGGAGAACCTGAGAGATGGCTTGGGGCCCTCAGCCTCTGAGGATGGGGATGTTCTGGATCTTTTCCCTGCCTGCTCTGAACCTCCCGTTGGGGCAGACAAAGGTGCCTTTAGAGGAAGAAGCCTGGCAGGGCTGTAGCCCCACCCTGGCTCAAGTCCAGCACCTGACTCACTGTGTTTTGCACCATTTTTGTGCTGGAGCACTGGCATGGGAGCACAGCTGGATTCTGTGCAGAATGCAATGTGCTGCGTGGTTGGTGGCATTGCCAAGAGGGTGCAGTGCTTGCTCACATGCCTGTGGCCACCAGTGTCCTGGGGCTGTCTGCCAGCCCTCTGGGACACTGCCTGGCAGCTCTATCACCAGCACAGGCACTGATCCCTGAAGGTAGTGAGCAGTTTCTAGTTGGATTTCCAACTCCTGAGGTGGAAATCGTGGCCCTGTGGTGCAGCTGTTGTGCTGGGGGTTCCCCAGCTCCTGCCATCCCTCTGAACTGGCTGGAGACATGGGCTCAGCTGCCCAGGAACCTCAGGGAGCTGAAGTTGAGGCATAGGGAGCTGGGTGCTGCTGAGTGTGGGGCCTTGCTCTGCCTGCCTGGGGAAGGAGCACTCATGTTCTGCGGGCCTGTAAGAGCCCAGCTCTGTTCAGATCAGGCAGCCAGGTTGGAGGGGACTAGAACACCCTGAAGCCCATGTGCTCTCCTTTTGTGACCCATGGGAGACCTTGTCCCACCATGAGATGCTGAGCTGTCAACAAGGCATCTTCTTGCTGCACTAACAGTGTCCTCTCTTTTTTTCTCCCCTCTAGGAATGAAGACTTTGAGATGTAAGCTATTTACACTGCCAGGTCCCTGTGTGGGGTGGGGGCCAGCCCCTCTAGTACAGGGGTGTCAGGGGACAGAGGGAGGGGGGTGGGGACAAGGGTGAGTGCAGACCAAGGAGTGTGCTGGTACCAGGGGATGGCTGTGAAAGTGGGACTTTCCATAGTGCACGCAGTTGTGGCGTCCCCTATCATCTTCCCACACTCCTAAGTCTGGAGGTGCTGCTGGTCCCAGCCTCCCAAGCTGCAGGGTTTGGGGAAGCTGTCTCCATATCCTGTTTCCTGTAGGGCTGGGTGATAGGAGTGAGATGATATTTGACCATTGTAGTGCATCTTGAGCTGTCCCTTGCTCCCCTCTGTGGCTGGGGGGACATATGTGACCTTGGTTTTGCAGGCCACCAACATTCAACTCCTACAAAATCCCCAGGCCTTCTACAAGGCATTAGCCCCCATCACCTGCAGACAGAGGAGGAAATGGACAGACCCCCTCACTTGAAAAATGTGACTATTTATTTTTGCAGGGAGCCTACCTCTTTTCAAGGCTGTAATTTTTGGTGTCAGACAATAAATGGTGTGTTTGTGTGCACTGTGGGATGTGACTGTGCTCCTCAGGTCCAGCAGCAATGGAAGTATGCAGGGCTAGGGGCTGGAGGGTTCTCCACTGCTGGCACAAGCTGAGGCTGTGCCTGGGACCAGAGGCTCTTTCTGGTGTTCCCAAATGTGCTCTGCCCACAGTCAGCCTGTGGGTCAATACACGATCACTGCTCAGCGTCACCACGACTGGGTGATTGATGTTCCTCTGACTGGGCAGCCCTTTGCACCTCTGACTGGGTGAGTGCCAGGTCCCTCCCTGGGACAAGCCACACAAAGAGCCTCCTGTCCATGAAGTGCCACCCCAAGCTGTCCCCAGTACATGAGCACTGCCCTCTGTATCACCTGTGGATTTCCAGTGAGTTTTTGGGGTGCCTGCAGCCCACACCTGCTTCCCTCTGCAAGGTATGGTGGCTGAGAAGGTATCAGTACTTTCTGTGCCCACCCCTACACACCTCATGCCCTGCACAGAAAGAGCTGCATGCACAGATAAACCAAGGGTGACTCAGTCTAGAGCCTTGGGGTGAGTTCAGGTATTGCTTTCTGCTGCTCCTTGTCTAAGTGCAGGGACCATCCCAAAAGCCGTGTCAGGCACAGGGGATATACGTGAGCAGCTTGACTCATTTCCTTTGTTGCAAAGTCCAAGTTTCTCTGGAGCAGAATGAGAAGGTCAGGCCAGCCAGCTCCCCCTCTACTACGTGCATATCTTTTTATTGCTTTTTCCACTTGTCTTCAGATCTAATTGCTAGTTTTTCCTTTGGGCTTTATCTGAAGCTGCACCAGCCTTATCTCTTGCTGTCTCACCCCCAGCAGAGTCTGACTGCAGAGAAAGCCCTGTGCTTGTCTGTCAGTCAGCTGAATCTGTCCTTCAGATTGGATTGGCCCCTGCTTCCCTCAGGGATGCCCACCCTTCCTGGTTCTTGGAGTGAGATATCCAGCAACCCCTTGGAAAGCATCCAGCTCAGTTTTGTCTCATTTTTCCTCTGCCCTGGACCCTCAGCCTCCATAACTCTGACTACTTCCTGTTTGTCTAGGGCCCATACATGGAGGCTTCTACCCCCAAGCCTCAGGCTGTCCCTACTGCATTATATTCCCCACTTCCTCTTCCCTTGCTGCGCCTCGGGGATGCTAGTTCACGTGTGACTGCTGCTGGCTTCGGTTTCTGCTTGCTGGCTTTGTGGGCATTGCTTCTTCCCTGCTCTGCTTTCTCTGCAGAGCCAGTGCTGGAAGGCAGGGAGCTTGACACTCAGTCACTGCGTCACTATGGCCATCTGCACCCAAACCCAGCCATGGCAATGCAGATGTTCCCCCCAAATGACTGCACAGCCTTTGCCAAGGTGTGGGGCCTGCTCTCAGCAGCTCCTCATTCCGTGCAGCTCCAGGGCAGGTTTCCAGTCCCTGGAGCCATGGCTCTAAGAGGTGCTGAGGTCCATCTTCCTCCTCACAAGCAGCCCTGGGAGGTGGTTGAGACCAGCATCAGGCAAGGCCAGCAGTGGCCTGGAGAGGAGGCAAGGCCAGGCCATACAAAATGCCCACAGTAGATACCACCAGCTCTCCTTTCATGCATGGCAGCTGTCAGAGTGAGAGGGAAACTCACAGTGCCCCATGGCCACAGCACAAGGCCCCCCACCAAGGAAGGTCTCATCAATAACCAGCCAGTCTCTAGGGAACCATTGCAGCAGTTCCTCTTCCTCTTTGCCAGGCCTTTTTCCACCACAGGGACTTTCCACAGCCAAGGCCTTTTCTGGGGGAGACTCTGCCACATCTTTACAGTGGTTTCCCAAACAATAATCTCTCCAACGGCAGCTCTGACACTGTGCCTGGCAGCAGGATTTTGCTGGGCCAGCCAGGTGCTCACTGTTGCTAATTTTTGTAAAAAATAGACAATTTGAAGCTCTTGAGAAAGAAATTCTACCAGCCACAGCCCTCCATGGCCTGGATGGCCCTTCCCTGTGGCTCCAGCCTGCCTGGGCAGACTCCTGCCTCTGTGGCTTCATAGTGGTAAGCAGCTGAGTACCACGGAGGGATGGGCTTATCTGGGCATGCTCTCTGAGCCCAGCTGTACCAGTTGTGAGCCATGCTGGGCAGCACCAGAGAGATCAGCCTGGCCCCTTCTCACCAGAGGCAAAACAAGATTGCCCTCCTCCTGAGAGTGTGTACCCTCACAACATCCACCACCACCTCAGCAGTGCTTTAGGAATCTTTATTTTTAAAAGGAGTCTGTCTTCCACACTTAAGACCACTCTCTAGAGGATTAATGCAGGTGAGTCTCCCACAGCCCAGCAAGGTAACAGACAGCTTCTTTACACCACAGCCCAGAATGCAGGGGCAAAGCCACAGCCAGGGTCTCCCTCCTGGTGGAGGGGACCAGGCACCGGGCACCTGAGAGAGGCTGGAACCTGGATCCTTCTGCACAAACTGCTCTCGGGTTACATTGATTTTGCAAACAGAGGCACAATATGAGCCAGACAACCCTGACAAAGCCCCTTTGTGTGCAAAGGGCAAAGGTAGAGGAGATGGGAACAGAGGGCTCGGGTGTCCTGCAGCATAATCTAAGCTCCCACAAAGGAAAGGCAGGGCCAGCCCCAGGCTCACACAGGCTGCTGCAAGCTTCTCAGATGAGAAGAGAGGTTGGGTACTGTCTGGGACAGAGAGATAAGGGAATTAGGCTCCTCTTTTCAGCTAAGTAGCTGCAATCAGTCACAGTTACAGGACTGATCCCAGAGGAATTGTGGCAAGACAGCGTGTGGAGTGCTGCAACTGCCAGCATGTGTGCTGGGACCACCAGTGCCATGGAGCTGGGGCCACACTGGCATTTAGCATCTGACTGAGCCCAAAGCAGCAGGACTCAGTGACCCAGCTGCAAGAAACATGCCCTGTTTCTCACAGGCAGAGCTTGGAGGTACTACCCAACTCACTGAGCAGAGAATGGGGAGGAAAGACTGTGTATCCCTGCCTACCAATCCACCACCAGTACTAGAGGATCAGGGAAGTAGAAGTGGAGTTAAAAAGGAGCCAAACAAAGTGCTTTGGGCACGGAGCAGTTCTGTAGTCCTGTAGTGCAGCCAGCGTTTTCATCTGCAAATGCACCTGGCATTTGCTCCTCCACTGGCACACACACAATTGCACTTGATAGGAATAACCAGAAAGCCTGCCCTGGCTCAGAGGAGATCCCCAAACCCCAGCCACCCAACAGGCTCTTTGAGATGCTGCTGCAGGGATGCTTCAGAGAGGAGCAGGCTTCCATACTGCCAGCACAGGTAGGATTTCCCTTCCTTGTGCACCAAGGGCTCAGGATGACATTATCCTTCCCTCTTTCACACATTGTCATCCTGTTGAAGGGCTGAGGGTGAGGAAGTCCTTGCCATGGATAGCTGAGGAACATCATCTGCCACTGCTTTTGAGGGGATTTTGTGCTCTCGGGGTGGGGTGGGAGGGGGGAAGGTGGTTCTCTGCAGGGCATCTGAGTACATCTCATCCTGGACATTGGGACGCTGCACAACCCTTTGCAGCAGTGGCTTAAGCAAGCCCACAGTCAGCTGGTTCCCCTCGCTGGAGAAAGGCACTGGGGTCTCCTGGGAATGAGGGAGGTGCTGCAGGACCACGGTGAGGATGTCTGAGGCAGAGAGCTCAGCAGGGCACAGCGGCCACAGCCTGTCCAGGTAAGGATCCAGCTCCCGGTGCTGGGCAAACTCAGCCAGCAGTGTGATGAATATCTCCTTGTTAAGCAAGGGGCTGAGTTTGGAGAACTTCTCGGCCACCTCCACCACCCGCTGCCACTGCTTCAGACGGATGAGAAGGTGCAGAGCTTGCAGCACGGCCTTGGGCCTCTTGCTGCAGAGCAGCAGTTCCAGCTCCATCTCGTCATCTGCCTCGCCGTGTTTGTTCTTTCGGGCCAACACTCCCAGTGCTCTCTTGTACAGCGGCACCCGGCCCTCCGGGCCCTCCTTGCTGCTGTATGACCAAGAGCTGCTAACGTACTGCTGGGTCAGCTCCACAAAGCTGGGCAACCACTTGGGTTTGAAGCTCAGGAAGGAGGCACAAATGAGCTCAAAGAGAGGGGCCATCCCATTCTGACCCACCTCCTCCAGCTGCGGCTGACACAGGACCTTCTTCCATACCTCGGGGGTGGCCCTGGCTACCAAGAGGCCATCCCCATTCTGCTGCAGCTGCAGGCAGCTCCTTGTGGCCTTCCAGGCAGCCTTAGGGAAGGAGGCAAAGACAAAGTTCAGATAGGCCAAGTTGTCCTTGTCCATGTCAGACTGCAGAATGCGGCTGACCTCCTGCTCCACCAGCTCCTTGCAGTAGCTTTCTACCTCACTCTCTGGGGCACACACCACACAAGCCTTGAGGAGCTCCAGGCTCATGTAGCTCTGCAACTCCAGGCTCATGGTGCTCAACAGCTTGGTGTAAGTGTCTTGTAAGCCTTGGGCTGGCTTCTGCTTCTGATAGAGGCTGTGCTGCAGGATGGCAGCAAGGACCACAGGAGCCTGGAATGTACCACCCTTCTTCAACTTCTCCACCGTCAGCTTGGAGCTGCTGAGGCTTCTCCTCTGGTAATATCTGCAGGCCTCCTCAAACACCATCTCCACCAGGCATGGCTCAGGCCTGCTGCTATCCTCAGGTTTGGAAAAGCTCAAGCTGTAGATGCCAGTCTTACTGAGGAACTGGATGCTGTCCTCCTCTCCCTGGGACTCCAGGAAATGCACCTCTTTCATGCTCAGGACTTCCTTTTCTATAAGCCTTCCACTGTTCTGGTCAACAAGGTACAGTACTCCAGCCAGCACACAGGCCAAGATGCTGCCAAAGGTCTTCAGCTTGACAGGATTCCTTTGGGCCAGGGGGCTGCCCTCCAGATCAAAGATATGCCTCTGTGTCCCATCTGGCTCCACAATACTCACAGAACCCTTCATGCTCACCAGTAGCAGACCCCCACTGTTGGACACAGCAGAGGTGTGAATGTCCAGAGGCGCAAAACATGAGAGAAGGCCCACAGAACCCAGCAGAAGCTTCCTGAAGTCTGACTCGCTGCTGGAGCGCAGCACTTTGCTGTGGACAAAGCCTGCAGAGGGGGCTGTGATGGTGAACTCTGCCTTCTCTGGATTCCAGATGAGGAGGAATTTGGAAGTGGTGGCAAAGCCGGCAGCAACAGGCACTAGGAAGACGTGTTGGGGAGAGGCCAGGACCTGGTACTCGGGGCTGTTGTGCAGGACTATCCTCACAGTGCCCAGCCGCACACCTTGTTCCCCCACCTCCAGAGCACGGGCACAGACACAGAACCTGAAGGCACACTTGCTCATGTCCGAGTGAGCACCCAGAGGCGGCCTCTCCTCACACCACACCAGGCTGGCTCCCTGGCTGCACACGGAGACGACTCGTGCTCGGGCGCCCTGGCAGAGCTCCAGCGTTTGCAGCAGCTGCCAGCCCACGGACACCACAAAGTGCCAGACCTCGGTCCGGCCATGCTCCCAGACCACGGCCAGTACCCAGGAGCCCAGTTCCACGGGGCTCTGTAGGAAGAGCAGTCCCACAAGCGCTGGCTGGGGCGGCTGCCAGCTCCTCTCCAGGTCGGCTCCGGCGATGCTGTGGCGCTGGAAGGCCACCACCCGCGGCAGGGTGGGTGGCTGGCTCTTCTGCAGGAGCAGCAGATGCTGCCCGTCGGGGCTGGACTGGACGTGGCTTGGCTCTTCTCCGCGGCACAGCAACTCCCGCAGCCAGTGGCCTCGGCTGAAGTCACTCAAGTCGGAGACCTGCCGCAGCTTCATCCTGTCAGCGACAGCGTGCACCAGGGCAGGCCGGGGCACGGAGCCACAGCCGCCACCCAGTAGTCCCCTCCCGGAGCCCCGCCGCACCCAGTATACTTCCCGCGACGCTGCTCCCTGGGCTCTCTAGGAGACCCCCCACGGACCCCTCGGGCACCTCCCCTCCGCGGCGAGCCGGTTTCACGGCAGCAACTCCCAGGGACCGGCCGCACCCGGAGCTCCCCGTACACCCAGCGACGCCCGAGAAGGCTCCGCGCTGCCCCGGGCGCACGCCGGGTCCCTTTCCCGCCGGGACCCACCTGCCGCGGCGGCGACTGCCGACCGGGGCTGGCCCGGGCCGGTGGCAGCTCCGCTCAGCGCTGCGCAGTCACGGGGCCGCGGGTTTCCGGGCGGAGCCGCTCCGCGCCGCCGCGGGCCGTCCCGCTCCTACTTCCGCCGCCGGTGCGGAGTGGGCCGTGGGGCCGCGTCCCGAGGGCGACCCGCGGGTGCCCGCAGACGGCGGGGCCATTTGTTACCGGGGTGCGTGCGTACGCGCGTGTGTCAGCACCGGCGGGGCGAGAGCTCCGGCCGGCCCGGGGAGGAGCCTCCCCCGCCCGCGGAAGCGGCGGGCGCACGCGCGGCGCCTGCGCGGTGTGCGGGGAGCGGCTGCCCGCAGGTGAGTGCGGGAGCGGCGGGGGGACGCGGGAGCCCGCCCGCGGGGCCGGGC
>VZUI01043642.1:0-99569 GCA_013401135.1 Cettia cetti | reverse complement strand
ATCCATCCATCCATCCATCCATCCATCCATCCATCCATCCATCCATCCATCCATCCATCCATCCATCCATCCATCCTTTAAATCCCCTCCCTAAGCAAGGCACTTAGCAATAATCTCATAAATCCTGCCAGACTACAGTAAAAGTAAATTGATGTCTTACTACAGCTCCCCAATAAGCAAAGGAAATACTTCTCTGAGACTGTACCTTACAAAAAAATTCCATGTTTGGAGTCTGGCATGCACAGAAAGCTTCTTAATGAAGATTCCTTTAATTAATTGTTCTCAAAGTATTATGGGACAGTAAGAGAAAGAGTCTGAAAAGCAAATAACATCATAGATTGGTCATATATTTAAGACCAGAAGACCAAGATTCATTTCTTGTGTTGAGTTATGGAAAAAAGGTCTTGGAATTGGGTCCTTGACATCTCTGGTAATATCTGTGGCATGGTTACTTTAATCTTCCTCCTTTGCTTACCATAATTAGCTTCAAAAAGTGAAATCTCCATTAGCCTGTGGTTTTTGTTTATTGTTTTGTTGGTTTGTTGGTTTTTTTTAAGATACAAATATATTCATCCAAGCTTATCAGTTTGTTCAGTAGAATTTCAGAGGGGCCAAACTTAAACTGACAAATAGAGCTGTGAAAAACACAAGATCATAGTAATCTATCCCAAAAATGTTATCCATTACAGCTCTCACCACAACAGTCCTGTGAGTATTGCCTTCAGGATGTTTTCTGCCTGGCCAAATATAATTCACTTGTCTGTTGTTATTGAAGATATATTATGAGCATCTGGTGGTATTTATATGTTTAATTTTTCTAACATATTAATTGCATTTAAAAATAAAAAGACTACCATAACTAGAAAAGTTCCTTTTAAATACTTCCTGTTATCTCTCATCTTTCCCCATGACTCTCAGCATGCTTTTGTAGTGGGCTTTAGATCTAAAACATGTAAGTCTTGAAAGGCAAATTTATGTGCATTCATAATACTAAGAAGTGCATAATTAGATTTAAAGAATGCAACTGATAAAACACATCTACTTTCTGTGTTGTTGCTGATATTTATAGCTGGCACATGGAATTTAACATGGATCATTACTTTCTCAGGATTTTACACATTAGCTATGGTTATGGCATTACCCCAGTACTTCTTGATGTCAAATATTTCTTGAGTTGAACACATTAGAAAAATTCTTTTCATCACATTTGTCTTACCTTAATAGAAGAAGACAAAGTTTTATATCACTGTAGCAATGCATTAATTTCTGTGCTGTACTCATCTGCCTTTCAATATGATTCTAATATCAGGCACAACACATCATTTCTATTGAGCCAACCATCTCCAGCTTGGAAACATCTGCAAACCATTCATGGCTTTTAAACAGCAGCCCATTTGTGTTTATTGCTTCATAACATTTCATGCCACCACTTATTTAAAAGCAAGCCCTCAACGTGAATTAAAATATTATTTCATTTTAAAAAGAATTAAAACTCAACCCCCCCGACACTGTTTGCATTATTTGTAAGCCCTTAAATTTTAAATAATATTTAATCTAGCTAAGCTAAATCAATATGCTATGTTTTCCAGATCTTGTCTTTGATAAATATTATAATTTTTACTATAATTCTTCAGGGGTTTCTGCCCATCTCTTAAAATTTTAAATGCAAAATATATTACCGAAGTCATTGGAAATAGTAACGTTGGTTAATAAAAAGATAGCAAATATGCTTTTAAGACAGAAGTATTCACATGGCTGTAACAAGATTTTTATACTCATAAAAATATAACCTCTCCCAAAATACTTAGAACATCTTAGAATTTAAATATGTCTTTCAAAGTGTTTCTTTAGTACACTCTCTAACCCATTGATGGAGATATAAATAAATGTTTTTTAATTTCTCAGAGTAACCAAAGATTCTTCTTTCTCTAAGACTCATTTAAAAGGGCAGCTCCATCTTTTCTATAACCCCACAAAATTTTATATTAATTATTCAATGTGGTGAAAAAAATTATTTTTTCTTTGCTATAACTAGATATATTTTACAGTATGAAATGTTATGGGAGAACAAGGTGCAGAAATCTTTATACCTGATACAGTCCTCAAAATTACATATAAAAGAAGAAAAAAAAAAAAAAGAAAGGAAAAAAAAAAGGAGAGATAATAAAAACCCTCAGGTCCTTCTGGCTTAATGATATATGTGCTACACTAAGGACTTTTCTTTAACATATTTTCTTTTCAGTATGAAGCACTGAATAATACTTTTCACTATTTAAAAGCCTAAGCAGTGTGAAAACTATTGAAAGAAGAAAATACACAAAGCTAACTAAGCTGATAAGGCTGTGATGACTGAAAGTATCCACAGAGAAGAAAAATTCCCATCTTAGTAGCATGCTTTGCAAACATCAGGCATTTTTTTTCCAGATGGGTTCACTCCTTTTAACTAGAAAATACTACATAACTTGCACTTATCTTCCTCCTAGTCAGACTTGCTCATGACAGAAATATTCAACTTGTACTATAAGCACCAGTCCTGAAGCTGACACAAATATACCAAAAAAAAAAAAAAAGTTAAAAAATTGATTTTCAATTTCCAATAAAGTCTATATAAACATCAGTGATGACTCAAATAAATTGTTGTGAATAGAGTTCCTTAAAGCAAAACAAAGAAGTTTGAGGGCTTGTTAATATTACGTGCTAACAAATCTTTCAAGCTGTGAACGTATAGTAGTGACAGAAATTAAAAAGCAGATGTCCTCCCACGTTGAAATTCCCCCCAACTTACTTCAAGATTACATGGCTGATGAAAGTACAGCAAGTTCTAATTTCTAGGGGGAATAATGACTTGTAGTTGCAATAATTTAAGGAATAATGTACCCCAACTGTACTTAATAAGGCTATAATTCCATCAAAGCCTTCCAGGGATGTCATAAACCATGAGAGTGAAACTCAGGTGGTTTCCTCATGTCACCAGAAGGCTGAGATGGAATTGCACTTTGAATTTATATTCATTTTGAAGGAGACTTATTTAATATTGCACATTGATCATGATTAATGCCTTTGGAAATGCTAAAAACTATTAGGGGTGTTTACAGTCTTTTGAAGCCACCAAAAGTCAATTATGTCACTGACTAGTGACTCTCGACAATTCCTTTCTTTTAAAGCTATGTTTTGGCCAGCACAAATTGGTTAACCATGCTGAAGTTAACATCAATTTGGTCATATAATTTTAATACTTTTCTTCTTCATATTGAATGAAAGTGGGAAATATTCCTTCTGTCTATGTGCATAACTCTTCATTTATAGAATTTCACTGCAAATTAAGGGACAAATTAATTGGAATCATTTGGCTAACTTAGTCACTGAACATCATTGAATGAATATACTTTTATTAAACAGATTTTTCACTTAAATGCCAATAATTTGTCCACATCTTATGTGAGCTAACTGAACAGAGAGGAGCTTTAGTAACAGGAGAAAATTCTTTTGTATTGTAAAACTGCAGGTGATCTATTTTAAAATGAAGGATTGTATGGAATAGCCCAGAGAGCCCACAGAAAAAAGTTGTGGCATAGGGAAAAAAACACAGAAGGGGAAATCTGGCTCTTAAATAATGTGTGAATCAAAGTTTCCAGAGTTAAAATAATGTTCAGTGTAATCCTTCAAATTTCTATTCATTTTTGGGCTTGATGATGCTGTTTGCCTCCTCAGCCTCCTAGGACTGGAAGTCCCAATGTCATTGCTTAAAGGACAGCTACTCAAAAATCTGGTTTATTGTGATCTCCTGCTGAATATCCCTACTTGCCTAAGCATGAAGACTTAACATCTTTGGGATGCCCTTTGGGTGGTCTCTGGACACAAGAGTTTCCTCTCCTGAGGCATCTCTGCCTTTCCAATGCGGATATTTGCCAGCTGCTTGTGGATTTCTTAGCTATCATAGTGGATCTAATACAGCAGAAGATGCCTTTATTTAGGTAATGGCTTTAAGCCAGAACGTTTACATGTGTCAGAGAACCTGCCATAAAATGTATTTCCCCAGAGATGACAGCGTGTCAATTTCTGAAACTCCTAATGCTGAGTAGCTGATTTGATTTACACTTCTGAACAGAAAACATGTCAGGGTAATCTCAGCTCCTCTTTACAACAATATATTCCAAGTAGAGGATTTATCTGTAATTTGTTAAGATCAGATATAGATAGAAATAAGTCACATAGAAATCTTATTGAAAGTCTTTTGGCCAATTTCTAAGATGATGGTAGAGCAAATTGATCTTTAAAGCCAAAAACATGACAGCATAGTAATCAGTTACACAACACTTTTGAGCAAGATAAATATACATTCTACACCCCAAGCTCAAAAAACATCATTAAAATGTAACAAAAATAAATGCAGTGTTGTTTGCTTCAAGCACAGCAATCCCATTTGGCTTTTGGAAGGAGGTTTTCTAAAACCCAATTCTAAAAGTTGCCTTTGGAAAACCACAGTATGAAAACCCCTCTGATCCTTGCACGGACCAATAAAAGTCAAACTAGATGTCAGGTTTTCACATGGTAAGTGAAGAAATGCCCCTTGTCATTTGATGATTTGATTGTTGAGGACTCTACATAGAGTGGTGGAACAAAAAAATGAAGAAAAATCCAGTCAGGACGCTGGCTGGGAAAGTCCCAGATTCAAAAAATTTTAGAGGCTGAGAAAAAGTTCTTAGTTTTTATGCTATAGGGGTGTGTTATTCTTACAGACTTTCCTTGGCATTTGGTCTTGGACAAAGTCATACAAACCCTTGTCAGCAATAACCCAAGAGAGGTGCTGCTAGTGTTCCCTTCCCCACAACAACTCTGGCTTTGCTTCCTGAGTTGGATTGAAAGTTTTTCAGTTTCCACATGTAACACGTGCAATTAGTGCCAAATTGCTTGTATGTTCCAACCTTATGTGGAATCTAGCACAGCTCAGCATTCCCAGTGCTCCTTTGCAACTATTTCATCAGTAATCATCTCTGCCTGGCTTCCCTGAAAAATTCTTCAAATTCATGAAAAATTCAATTTCCTCAAAAACAGTCAATGTCAAAAATAACAGCCTTCTGAATGCTTTCCTTTCTATTAACAGCAAATTCTTTGGGAGAAAAACTGCTTGAACTTGCCTAGGTTGCAGTCTTTAATTAGTTCCAACATTGGAGGAACTTTTAATTGCTCAAATCAATTTCTCAGGATAAATAAATAAATACTAATATCTTTGTACTCCTGCTACTGTATGGTCTTAAGCTGTACTCCAAGAAAAGGTCTTCAGTAGTTATCTACTTCCTTCTGAACTTCAGTTTTTATTGATGCGGAGTAACAAAAATACATTTTTATGGCCATTTCTAGATGTTTCTCAAAAATTAGGTATGAAGCGTAGAATTCTGGATACACAGGTACAATCACAAACAACCAATTAAAAATTTATCTAGCAAAAGAAGTGTTCTGCTAGAGAGTCAGCTTGCATGTTCATTTGCTTTTGTGATCAATCAGTGAAAAATAGCAATGTGCTCTGAAACATGGAAAAGCATATAAAATTTTTAAAGATTTATATCCAACCAGATGTAAGGAGAATTTTTTTCTTCCTCCCTGTAAGGACAATAAAACATTGGAGCAACTGCTCTGAGATGCTGCAGGCAGCTTCTCTGGAGGTTTTCAAAATCTCTCTGAATCAAACCCTGAGCAGCATAAACCGACCACAAAGCTGCCTGGGCATAAGCACAACGTTGGACAAGAGACTTCCTGAGGTCCCTTCATCCTGTGAAAGTATATCTGTATGTCTTAGGTTGCTGTAAATTAATATGTAAATAAGTAAATAAATAAATGGAACAAAAACCATTCCAAAAATTTTTGATTTTTTGAATTTTTCCTGCAGTTGTTCTCAGGTACAATCTTTTTTCTTTGTTGAGAATACAACAGGGAGTGGCTTTGGCAATTATTACAGCTCTGAACTCTTTTTACCTAGACCTTGCTTTGTCAGCAATTGTCTTCTGTTAGCTTTTCTGCTGTATATCAAAATTGGAAATAAAGAAGTTGGCTAAGGGATAAGTGCTGTTTCTTTTCTGAAATGATTTGCAAAAGGTTTTTCATTTTTGAAACTTTATTCCTGAAAAAAATACAGAACAAAAGATAAAGAAACAGAAAAATTGATAAATTGGAATGGTATATTGTTAGTATTATCTTAGTCTGCTGATAACTATGAATGTTTATTGCACTGGTCTAAAAAGGGGCTAGTTTACAACAAACAGCAAAATAATTGGACATTTTTTACAGGTCTGTTGAAGAATCTCCTAACTTATTTTCTAATTTAGGGTGTTGAATTATTTGTCTGCAAAGCCTGATATGTTTTGAGTAATTATTCTCAAAATGGAAGCTACCAACTATAATAAGAGTTTTGTAAAATTTTAACCCTAATATCTCTCTAATCCTTTCATGCGTTCCATAAGAACATTGACAAGGTTAAACACATGGTAAGCAGAATATTTTCAGGCAAAAAAGAGCCTTTCTGTAGATCTGGCTGAGACTTACAGGTCAAAATGAAGGTATTCTAAATTGGTGGTGATTCTTTTACCCTTCACATAAATCCAGCCATTAAAAATGCACTTTGGGAGGTATTCTGAGGAAAGAGGTCATTTGTGTGTAAATATATAAATATATAAATGTGAATAGACATGCACATATATGTATAACTATGTAAATACAGCTGCACAGTGAGCCAATGAAAACAAAGCACGATGTGGTGATATTCTGTATGATGAATAAGATCATTAAATTCTTGAAGGAATTATGGACTTGTTAAATTTTGATACAGAAGATTCACAAGGCAAAGTAAGAGTGGTGTGAGAGGATATCTTTGTTATACCTCTTTTTAATAAAAGTTTTCAAGATTTCTAGCTAATTGATCTCTGGAGAATACAGAGTAAATTTTTTATACTTCCCATATATTTCAACTTTTTCTAATTGAGCATAAATTGAGAGAAAACACTTTTCCTCTCTCACACTCTGCTATTTGTCTCAAAGGGCCACCACCACAGATATAGGAACTTTGACTCTCTCCAACAGCTCACTCTTCTCAGGGCATTCTCAGAACCTTCTTGTACAGACATAGACATGTCTCGCTTAATTGATGAACTCCATCTGCAACAGATACTGCTGGCATTTCCTGTACTCTGTGTAGCTCACTAATTTAACACTACTCCATGAAATTCCTATTAAAGGACACACATTTGGAGTTCCCACTGGAGTTCCTGCCCAGCACAGCAGCACTGGCCATGTTCCCCCTTTGCTGCCACCAAAATATTCCCAGTCTCAGCAGAGTAGGGTGATCAGCAACACAACACTGCAGCAAGCAGTGAAAGCAAAAATCAGCCCCTCAAAAGCACCAGAATCTCACAGTAAGGCAAAGGATCCCAATGGCAAGCACAGGAGCTGACCATTAATAGCTGAACAGCATTAACAGCTATGGATTCTATCCAGCCCATTCCAAGTAGATCTGTCATTGCCTTGAACCCTTTGCCCCACACTGGGTGCCCAAAAGGGCTCCTGTGGTTTAAACCCAGTCAGCAGCTCAGCCTCACCCAGCTGCTCACTCAGGAGCTGGAAGACTCATGGGTTTTGTCTTTCCATAGAGACAGTTTAACAGGGAAAGCAAAAGTTCTGCACACAAGCAAAGCAAGCAATTCACTCCCCACTTTCCATGGGCAGGCAGGTGTTCAGCCATCCCAAGGAGAGCAGCATTCCTTCATGCCTAGTGGTGACTTAGAATCACAAAACACTCTGGAGGACACCCTGCTCCTTCTTCTTCGCCCAGCTTTATATGCTGAGCAGGGTGCTACACCATCTGGGATGTCCCTTGGGGTCACCTGTCCTGGCTGTGTTCTCTCCCAACTCCTTGTGCCCCCCACCCCGAGCCCACTTGCTGATGAGGTGGGAAGCAGAAAAGGCCTTGGCAATGTGCAACTGCTGCTGTACTGAAAACATCCCTGAATTACCAACACTGTTTCCAGCAAACATCAAAAATATCAGCCACTGTGAAGAAAATTAGCTCTACCCCACCCAAACCCAGCACAATATCTCATGTGTTTCATCCATCTCTATAAATAGAAGTACAAGAACTATAATCCCAACTGAGTGAACAAAATTGTCATTAACGTGCACAAGGATGGAGCTGTCTGAATGGCTTAAGGAGATCCACTGTTTCATTTAGAAATATATGAAACTACACTTCAGTAAACCCTTCCTACATATTGGTAGAGTTCCTTTTTTGGAAAGAAAACCTCCCTTTTTGGGAGGGTTAGAAATTTGAGATGATAGTGATTCAAAAGGAGCTGGAAGATCTCAGATACATATTTCCTAGCAAAACATACAGATCACTGAGATATTGACTTTAAAAAAAACCCACCTGCCTTTACACTTGGAACAGACAACTACTTTTTTCACTAAGTGCTTTCTAGAATATCCAGGAACTTCTTTTCCCTGGAGTCTGAGTGTAATGAAGCCTAAAGTGTCCAAGGAGGTGTTGATAAAAAACATATAAACTACAATTAATTTTTCAGGTGTAGCTCTCTCAACTGTCATGCTCTGTTTTCTTTACTTGTGAAAGAATTACAAATTCCATTAGTTTTTGGGTTTGGTGAAGGTTTTTTGTTTTGCTTTGGTTTGGGGTTTTTTTTTTTTTGTAATATGAAACTCTCTTTTCTAACAAAATAAAAAAAAAAAAAAAGAAGTTTTTTACAGGAATGAATTTTCTGAGTTTTTTTATAGTTTGAGATAATATCACGAATTGAGAGAAAAAATATTTGCACCCTATAAAACTGCTTTATATAAGACAGTGCCTCATGACATAATAGGTATATACTTTAACTCTTGCAAATGCCTCTTTTTCTTTTTTTTTTTCCCTTGCCTTAGCTTTTTCCTCTTATTCCCCCATGGCAATTTCAACTCAGAGTATAACACTCATATAATTTCCCTCTAGATTTGAATGCAATGGCTGGACAGATCTATTAATACAGAAAGCAAATTTTCACGCCGTTCAGATTAAGCTTTAAAGGCTTCTTATTGACAGCATAATTAGATATTAGGGAAGAAATTTTAAGCAAGGATTTCTTCAGTGACATTCCTTGAACAAAATCTTACTAAAATTTTATTTCATTACTTGTTGCATGTAACCAATATTTCTGAAAATCAGAGTCTGATTCAGGACACTGAGCTCATTTCCTGTTGCACTGTATATCCTCAGGTTTTGGGATACTCAAAAACTGCCATGCTCTGACACATACAAAAGTGGAAGAACAGAATATGTGTTTTCCTCCACTCTATCCAGCCCCTCATTAATTATATATCACTCCAGTTATTTGGGGGTTTGTAAGCTTCCCCTGCTGTGTAGGGAACACAGTACTTAAAAATGTGGGCTCACGCTAGTCAGGAAAGGCAGGTGATAGATGATCCCTCTGCCAGTTTCCAGACTGAAAAAAACCACACATTTCCTACTCACAGAAAAATAAAAATGCAAATTAAAATAACATAAAAAGTTGATGATTTTTCACAAACCTTCCCAAGCCTTCCAATTTTCAGTAAAACTGATGTCCTTGTCAGATTCATTGTTAAGAGCACTGGATATTTGCTCAGCTGTAGAAATCTGGAGCAAAAGATTGTGGGTTCACTGAAATGGCATTTTCCAATTAAACTGTGTTTTGCTGGAAGTTCCCCAAGCTCTGCCAAACACCATGGTTATACATCCTATGTAAACTACAGATTTGCATCATTTTTGCATGACAGATTTTTGAATACATAAGTCTTGGGGGAACAAAGCTTTGCAAGGTGAACATTACAAAATGCCCAGTGATTTTTCCTTTCTCCCACAGGCCTTTCTGCAGGCATGCATAATAGGGACATTAGTTATTAAATTGGCACAGGGTCTTTCTCTATTTCTCTATCATTTTCAAACAGGTTAATTAAAGCTCATTCATATGCCAGTTAAATAGAAGGTAACTTGAGTCAGAGGAAAAATCAGCACACATTTTATCATAAATCCTTCTGAACTTATAAATGACCTTCAACCACTTTCAATATCTGCCTCTTGAAAGGTACAAAACCTGTATCTTCCTTTTTTTTCCCACAACTAAAGCAAAAAAATTAAATCTTTTTTATTTTTGTTTAATGCTGGACTTCCTTTTCCAGAATCCTGTGTTTTAACTGTCAATAAGCTCAAAGGAAGAAATTATAATGCACAGTTACCATTCATGAAGAATAAGAAGGAAAAATAAAACATTCTCCTGGGATTTAAAACAAAGTAACTGCTGACCATGTAGTTCATTTCCTGACGTGCAAATGCACCAGCACTGGGCACCTCAATATACTTCTAGCCTAAGTGAGATGCAGGTAAACAAAGCAAGCATTTCATCCTCAGCCTCTCAGTTCCTTTGGAGACAGATGTTGACACAATTGCAAGTGCAATTTCTGTGTACAGTGACGGAAAGCCCCAGGTACTGCTGGTATACAAAATTGTAATTAGCCACAAGTACACAAAACTTGGTTGTATCTGTTTGTGCTGCTCAAGGCTCAAAACCAGAATGTTAGGGCTCACTTATAACAAGGTAAATTTCTGTTTCCTTTGTGTGTGCTCTTTACCAACAACAAAACATGACAAAACCACGTGGCTCAATCTTCTCTCACAGTTTCAAGCTTGTAGATAATGTTTTAATGCGAGTGTGTACATAACTATTTCGGAGTATCAGGAGCAAGAGGTATTAACTTTCCAGGTAGGGTGCTTGCAAACACTATTACAGTCATAAAACTCTTTAATTCTGCAGATTTGGTTTTATATATTTTCTTAGATATTTCTTTTCCCTTTAATCTGCTAAGCTCTGTGAAACTCTGTCACTGAAAAATCATAAAAACGATGAGTCTGTGAAACTAATACCCAGAATTGTTTTTTGCTGTTGTATCCCCAAAGATTGTCATAGAATATTCTAGAATAAAACAACTTGGATCATATGTAACCATTGATTTTTAGTCACAGTTCCTCATTGATTTCAGTGGGGAGTTCTTATTAGGCATCCCTGGCATGAAATGGCCACTTGTATTAGATTTTGTAGGAAAAAAACCCCAAAAAAACAGTTGGCTAAAATAATCAAAACAGGCATCAAGAAATTTGCCCCATATTGTGAGAAATCGCAATAACAAAGTTATCTATCCTGCACCACAGAACAATTGCAGCATAAAAGAAAACAAAACTTTTTTTTCCCCTTTTTTTTAATAAACATCAATCCTCAGGAGCTAAGAGTAGACAGATTAAACCTTATGATTTGGGATTAGTTTCTGAAGAATTAAAAAAAGAAATCTTCAGAGCCTGGAGTTTCTCACTGTGGGAGCTATCTTGTGGAGGGAAATTATTTTCCCTGTGATAGCATAAAAGCAGATTTGCTTTCCTTTAATTGGAAAAATATAGATGGGATGTAAAAGGCATACAGTCCTAAGTATATCTCCCTTTCACAGCTTTAAGAGAAAAAAAAAAAAAAATAGACAGATGACTCAGGAAAATGTTATTGGGGGGTTTTATATCCACTATTTAATGATCATTCCCTAAAGGTTTCTTTACATGATCCCAGATATACTCAAGGGAAAAATTTAAATTCCGAGGTCAAAAAACCTCCTTTATTTTTCAGAAAAAAACATGGTATTCACTCTTTAGAATTTGGATGTGAATGTTTCTTATGTCATATTGCAAAAAGTTGTTTTATCACTGACTTTTATCACTGTCCTATTTTCTGAAGAGTTTATTATACCTAAAGGACAACAATTTTACTCACATATGGCAAGTAAATGCCTGTCCCCATTTCTTAGATATCAGGGAGGATTAAAATAGGGCATGTAAGAAATTTGTGGAAGAGGCTGGAGTAAAAGTTTTCCTGCTTCTTACACCATGAGTTCAAACACTGAGCTACACTGTTTTCAACATTATCAATTACAATGTTGATACAATTCCTCAATCTGTTATTCCCTCAACAATTCCCTCAACAAATACAACCCAACCATCCATGAGCAATACACCTGATCTGGCTGGCAGTTCTGGCTGCAGGACTTTATGAGCTCCTCTTCTCTCACAGCAGGACTTGGAGTTGCTTCTTTGCCCAGCCAGTCAGGCATCACTGGTGGTGAAATCATGTCAGTCCTGGTTGCCTTTGCTCCAGCAAAAGTGTGCATTTGATCTGAACTTCTTTTCTCTTGATCCTTCCCTTTTTGCTGGTGAGTGCTTTGCTTTTTCAGTGAGCTCGTTCCAGCTGTGGTTTCCACAGGTCATGTTGGGATCTGAGGGTGTTATTCAGCCTTGGTGAGCTGGAATCACTCCTTCAGAAAAGACAGCCCAATTGTCACACTTCTGTGCTGCTAAGTTCATTTCTTTAATGATCTGGCCATTGCTGGCCTTCATTTCTGCCTCTGCAGGCTGACCTGGAGCCTCACTGCTGCTGCCTGAGGGGAGAGAGAGGGCCCTGCTGCTTCTGAAAGGGATTGGGTAAGGACAGCCACTCTGCTAGGAAAACAGCTTTCCCTTCCTGACAGATTATTCTTTTATCCTGGATGCATTTATGCCATCTTTCTCACCTTTCATGGGAAATTTTGCAAATTGTGAGGCATTGCTCTTTGGGCTATTCTGCTGTCTCTGACATGGTCTTTCTAGAACACTCACAAGGTTTTAGAGTCCCTTTCATCTCCAGATTTTGTTCAGTGTTGTCCATAGACTTGAAAATTTTAAGTGTAAAAAATAACACCAGAAGTCATACAATTCAACTGATTTCCCATGGGGCAATGTTAGGTAACACAGAGGAATATTCTAGACCACATCATTCTTGAAAATTAGAAGCAAAAATAGAATCATTGGAAAGTTTTACAAAACTATGAAGTAATATGGAAGGTGAGTTCAGTAATGTTCCAGAGAACTGAGTTTGGGATTTTTCTAAGTTTTTTCAAGTGTTTTGTGCTTGGTTCAACGTCTATTTTCTTTTTTATATTATACCATCAAAGCAAGTCAATTTCACAATATCTTCTTTTCTCCTTTGGTCTGTCACTGACTTTGATATTCTCATTGTTGGGTCAGCTCTAAGAACTCAGGGCTTTCCCCAAAGACAAAATTGTATCATTTCTTCTACGTTGGCTGACCCAGAAAAATTCTAAAACAGCAAGTAATGTGAACAAAGCAGACATTTAGTCCACAGATAATAAAAAAGTACAGATCCCAAGACAGAAATGTAGTCAAGGACAAAGTCATTGCTAAGGAAAAAGGAGAAAGGAATTTCTGGGAAAAAAATATATCCAAAACAGTCAAGGTCTGCAGATAAAGCAGAGGGTGAAGTAAAAGAAGGGATATTTTTGGAAAGATTTCATCCCTACACCTCCCATCCACACTTTTCTTTAATGTAGCAAAATAGAATGTAGTAAAAAAATACACATGAATCTTTCATAAAAAATATCTCTGACCAAGCAGAAAAGTCTTTCAATGAAGTTTATGTTCTTGAGGTATAAATAAAGTGTTAAAAATCTCTTCCCAAACCCCATAATTTCTACTTCAGGCATAACAGTGACACTGATGTTATAGTTTTCTTGTAAACGTAGTCTCAGTTTGAGACAGCTTTCTGTCCACTTGAGTTCTTTCAAAGTACCTTTGATTTTTTTTAAGCAGGTGACAGAAGTCAGGCATTTCTTACAGATTTAGTTACTTAATATATGATACTTCATCATCTTAAGCAGGCCACTCACTCCAGTTAAAGAATGTTGTTGATTTTTCAGTGTTTGTGCAGCCACAGTAGATCTGACATCAAACTCATTTAAATGAAAGACATCTATGGAATCCGTGGGTTTCGGGGCATAAACCAGTCAGCCTTTCACTGACTCACTGAAATGCTGTAGTCAGATATATATGATTGATGTCTCTTTCCAATGCCTTGGACTTGAGTGTGGCTATTCAAGGGGTTAGTAATCACAAGGCCAGTATTTTACAAGCTATGAATGTTATAAGAATGCAGATATATCAACTCAGCACTGTTCCTTCTGAAAAAGGTGATTTTTTTTAACAGTCCAATACAGATTCAGAAAGAAATGAAAGGAAAAATTTCAGAAGGACAGGTAAAAGCTGCTTTAAAATTGCTGTTCAAAACTAGAATTTGCAAGTGTTTGCTTTCACAACAATTGATATTAGGAAATCAAGAAAGTAGATAAGGTGTTTGCTTGCAAAAACAGATAACTATGAAAGTTCAAAGGGATTTAAAAAAAGAAGAAATCTATGGACCACATTTTTTATTACATTGATATTTATTGGCACTACCACTAGGATTTACTAGCTAGATTTCTATAAAGTGACAGCAGATTTGGTAAATGTGGGTGTAGATTATTTTGAAAAAGGTATATTAACAGGATATGTAGGGGGAAAAGAAAAACCACAAACCACTGAGATGAAAATCTCAATTGTATAAAATCTGTCTTTAATTTTAATAAATAAGTGGACAGTTTATCTAGGTATGGCTATATGAGGACAAATATCAATGAAGGAACAGACATCTACTTGCCTTTTACTGATTTGTCACACTGTCCCTCCAGTTTACTAGAAAATTTTTTTTTCTAGTTATTGTTCATTAATATTCCTTTATATATTCATTAACTAAATTACTAAATTTAGCAAATAATGCAATCTCTAATTGAAAAAAAGAATCCTGCTTTTAAATAAGGACAATATATTTTAGAAAATGGTTACCTTTCTTTGGCCTGAGTCTATGTTTATCAGTAGTTACTAAATATCATTCAAGAGTTTTATGTTGTTAAACTAAACCCTAGTGCTGAAAACAGTTGTGGAGTTGCATAATATGTGTGATAAGTATTTCCCTGAGAATTATTGCAAAACACAAGAAGGTCCTTCCTCTTCGACTTGGCTTTCAGGAATTTCACTATGGTCCCCTTAACTTTGTAGAGGGAAAAGAAAGTTGAGTTACAGCAACAGATAAGCAGGCCTTCAAGTTTATAGAGCAGATTTCATTCCTTCCTTGCTAGACAGCTAATGTGAGGAATGATTGCCATCTGTGAAACCTCTAATCTGCCCCACCAAGATAAATAAAATAGGGAGCAATCAAAATTTTTAGGATATCCTTCACACTGTATCACCCATGGCCAAATTACCTGTTTTCATGAGATTAAACCACACTTTAGTATATTTCTGAAAGGATGTGATAGAAGCACACTCTAGAGCCAGGGTACAAGGCACTGGTATTTTAGTCTTATACAGAGTAAAGTTTCAAACTGATATTTTTCCCCTGTCAGAGGAAGGAAAAGATGAACCAAGAAATCTGTCACTGCAATGTGTCAGAAGGGTGATCCCAAGGGGGAGAAGTATTAGGAGGAAAAGAAACTCTGCCTTAGTTTCTTAGATATATACAAGTAGCATTGCTAGAGGACAATTTCATACTCCTGTGAAGAAACCTGAGTAGAAAACTCATGTCACAATTAGCAGCAGAGTTTCTGTGAATTGCTCAAGTTGCAGCAAAGGGAACTACACTCGTGTGCACCCTCTTTCCACTGGAAATAAAAAGGACTCTTTGAGTCTACTTTCCTTGGAAATCTTGCAAACAGATTTTTCAACCCCAGCCTGAGCTTTCTTTGCATGACAGAATCATTTCCAGATAGTCCTTGTTTCAAGGCCACTAAGTGATGGCTGGGCTGCTTCTGTTGCTGTCATGCAGCTGGCAATCATTCTTACTCCTTGTTTTTAAGCAGGTAACACTGTGGAATGCCAAATCCATACTGAGTGATAGGTGTGTGTCACAGAAAGGCCCTCGTTCCTAATCAGCCAGGCACTGTTGGATTTGTGCCCTCAAGTTCCACCTGTGCCCAAAATTCCTTCCAGAAAAGGAGCTGCTGATCAGGAGAGCAAAGGGCTGGTGCATTCCCAGATCTCACTTCAAGAAGGAGTCAGGATGCAGTTAGGGCATGAGGCTGGACCTGAAGGCTCAGAAATGTAGAGGTGGATAGTTAAGGTACAGTCCCACAGTCTGCAGGGTAGTGACCTGAGCATTGTAAACTAATTAATCCTTAAAAATTGGATAAAAATGTGATGTTTTCATTCTCTACTATGTTAATGGATCATAAATTCCCTTTCTTTCAATTCTCCATGCTCAGTATGACTGGAAATTACAAAATTTTTAAAATATATTGTAGATTTTGTGAAATCGATTATTGCTACTCATGAAACAGAAGCTAAAGATTTCAATTGTCTTATTTTTCTATGCACTTTCTTGCAAAACTACGTAGTTTGAATTGGATAATTGTTGATGAGGAATTGTAGGACAGAGAGTTGATACCCAGCCAGAGTGTACACATAAAAAGCACAATATAAGCCTTCTCAGTCCCAAGAGTCCAAAGTCACCCCGTTGCTTCTCTCTAAAATATGCAAGAGCACATTATTGTCCCATATGAATCACTACTTGTTCCCCACAGGAATTTGCTGTGTCCCTTCCCTACCAGCCATCATGCAGGTCGTTCTGTGCAGGTTTGGGTTTGTTTCTAACTCTGAAGGAAGATGGAGAGTTTTGATGCAGTAAAAGTAACAGACTAAAATTGCTGGAATGGTTTTATGAGTAGTTACCTAGCAGTCTTTTTCTTTCAGGAGACTAGGCAAAGAGTATGAAGGTTAGAGAAGAGGATAGAAAGAATATTAAAAGGAAAACTAATAATTTTAATAGTTTTGGATGACTTGGGCTGTAGTGCTGGTGTGCACTGAGACATGCAGTGCCTACCAAAAGTCATAGTCAATGGTTATGAGTAGATAATATTTAACATTTATATAGTGTTACACAGCTTCAGAGAACTATGCAAACATAAATTAATTAATCCTCAGGATTTTAAGATCTCTATTTAGATAGGTAGATTCCGCTCAGAAAGTTCTGTGTAACACAGATGATTACATCTACTTACAAAATAGGACAAACAAGAGCAATAATATCACTGGCTTTGTGATTCAGTTAAGCACTGTTATCCTTCTTTTGCTGATGGAAAAGCTGAGGTTTAGCTATCAGGAAATTTCTGTGAGGCATGTCAATGAGAGAGCTGAAATTAAATTTTTGGAGTGGCCTATCTTTTGACTCTTATTTTCTGCCTACGAAGTAGATTTAAGGAACAATATAGTTTAGTGATGTGAGACAGATAAATAAATTTAAATTAAAAAGTTCAGAGCTATGATGTTTCTTTTCTCATAAGATTTCCATCCCAACAGTGCAGTTTTGTGATATTCTTTTGAAACTTACATCAAAAGTAATGTTGAGGTATGGGAAAAGATATAGGAAAAACATTCATCATAATATGGTCAGATTCTGACCACTGTCAAAAAACAGACCTGTTTTCAAGGGTCCTACTAATTTATCTGTTTGGTGACTTTGAAAATTTCTTTCTTTATTGTCTGTTGTTTCAGATTTTCAAACACAGCTAACCCACACATGTTCAATAAAGTCTGATGTGATGCAGAAATGTCCACCAGAGTCTGCAGAGATCCTGTAATAACATTGATCCCACTTAGGAGCTAACTCAGAGGCCTGATAATAATTAAAAATGTCAACATCATTAAATATTTCATTTCTCAAATATGATAGAAGAGGTTGAGTCTCATATTTACATAATTTACATAACAGCCATCTAATTTTGGCGATTGAATTGATGACACATGGGATGTCTAAGCTTCTGGATCTTAAGTCCACAAAGTGTCATAGCCACAGAACTTCTTAAAACCCATCAGTGTACTGAAGCTCCACTATGGATATTGAAATCCAAGAAATCCAGGAAACACAATCTTATTGGGGTTGTTCACATCACTTGTTTTAAGTACGATAGCAGCTGATACGGGTGGAGCACAGAGAGCTTTTCTCACTTTATTGCTCTCACTTGACTCCTTCTAGGAAGATAAATGGCAATGTTGTCAGTCAAAAATATTTTAATATTAAGTTTTCTCTCTCGAGTGAGACCGAATGGTATTATATCTTTGCATCAATTATCTTATTATTAGCTTTTAGGAACTGTAAATTGTGTTTTCCAAAATGAGCTCAGTTCTACAGAATCAACCGTTAATATTGCAGCCTGATAACTTCCTGCCTTACTTTAATTCAGCTCTAATTTACAGAAAAAATATCCCATTGGTGAACCAAAAATAACCAAGGAGTACATCCAAGAAGACCCTTCATGATATAGGTAACTAACTTAAATTCCATTTTGAACCTTTGCCACATAATTTAAAAGGCTAATCTTTCAAGGTTTATATTATGAATGCTTTCTGGTGTTTTCAGCTGGAGTTTTGGGGAGGGAAGTGGTTGCTTTTTATTTTTACAGTAATATTGTAATATATAGACCGGGAATTTTCATATTAAGTACTAAATTGTTTTGTTAGAGTTCCTGTAAAGAATTTAAAAACACTATGGCCCAAGACAATATCTCAACTCATGGCAAATTCAGCTGTGATGGGACGAGCAGGGAGGTCTTCTCATGAATTAATAAATAGCTTAAACAGTAGGATTAAGTGATCAGCTTCAACAAAAGTACAGGTTTAACAGCAGAGTCCCTCAGGGAGCGCTGCTGGGATATCTACTGCTCAGCATAAATGATCTAGAAAAAGAAGGGAATAATGAGGTGACTAAGTGTTCTGATGATATAAAATTCTTCAAAATAGTAGTGATGAAAACTGACTGCCAGGAGTTGCAGTGGATTTCAGGGTATCAATCAACTATGGGACAAGGAGCAAATGAACATCACTGTGGAAAAGAGTAAGATAATGTACAAGAAAGGGGGGAAATGTCTTTATTACAAATACAGAGTGATGGTCACTAACCAAGCTGTTATCATTCTGAAGAGAGATTTAATTGTCATTGCCCATAATCCTAGGAAAACATTAATAGCCCGATACTCAGTGACAGACAAAGGTTAAGTAGAATAAGAATAAGGCAGCTAAGAGAAAGAACAGAGAGTAAAAGAGACCATCATTATGGCATCAAGTACAGTCATGGCACAGTCATATCCTGAATTACAGATTCATTTCAGTCTCCTCAGCTAAAAGCCAGGACTGTCAAAAAGGCAGGGCTAAAAAAACCCCAAAAGTATGGATTGCTCTCAGTACTAACAAACCCTGACACACTGGCTTGTCAAAGTGAACTCCTAGATATTTAAAATCATGAACAAAGAACAAAGAATGTTTATTCTTTTCACATCAAAATTGAGAAACCCAGAGTTAGTAGACACGAGCATTATTACCAAAATACATACTTTTCCAGTATAACTGTGGAGTTTGTTGCCATTTGTTGCAATGCTTTGGATCTGCAATGGGCTTAAAATCTGGATCACGGAAAAGGGGCCCTGACAGGCTGCTCTTACAGTGCTCAATTACAGCCTCCAGCTCAAATGCAGGGTGAGGGAAGGCAAAAAAAAAAAAAAAAAAAAAAAAAAAAAAAAAAAAAAAAAAAAAACAAACAAAAAAACACCACAGAGGGGTCCTACTCTGTACTTTCTCATGCATCAGAAGCAAAAATGTTGGCTAGATGAAAGTTTCAGTCAAAGTGGTTTTATTATCTTGTGTGGTTTCTTTCTAATTACAGCATGTCAGTATGTGCTAAAAATACATACTACTCTTACTTTAGAAGCATGTTAAGATCTGAGATTTTCTGTGATGTCCTTAAAGGTGCGTAAGCTACGGAAGTGGCAGGTTTTGTTTGATTGCAAAAATACTCTGACATTTGCTTGTGGTTAAATGATTTTAAACATCTTCTAAATAGCTTGGAGACAGCTTCATCTAGTTATGGTGAGTTCTAAGGAGAAATGACTTTGAGCAGAAATTGTATTGGCATGCTCATTCTACACTCCATCATTTGTGTTTATTGAGGTGAGGGCTGTTAATACTCTCTTTGGGCCAGCCTCTGCCTACATATGCAGAAATCTATAAATTCACAATTAAACTGCATTTTGGTATAAATAAATGGCAAGCATTCTGCTATTCCCAGGACACTTTAACTCAAGTGTTTTTCTGGCTCCTGTTTCCCCTGTCCTTAGCACAGAGGTAATGGATCCTGATGAAACGCTCTCTGATGCTGGAAAAACTGCAGCATTTTCCATGGACCTTTTTTTTTTTTTTTCTTTGCAGCAATTGCTCAAATATCTGCCTGCTGAGTTCTTTTCTAATTTGCCTGCTAATGAAGGAGGTGGAGAAAGAAGCCATCACATCTATTACTTGGCATGCAAGCACCATTTTCAAGGGACTGGTGCCTTGACCTGTGGAAGTAAGATATCCATATTCCCTCTGAAAGGTGATTGCTGCAGCCTTGTTCAGAGGTATTCATCTCTGCTAAAACCTTCTGGAATTTACTCTCTAGGCAGCTTGAAGGCTATTGAACAAAAGGGTTTTCTAATACATCATCATTACACAAACACCTGTGCTGAGGAACCTTGTACTGAGCTACCCAAATTTTTTTTTTAATTTTTTTTTTTTCATCTGTTCACCAATGCTCAACACTCCTCATCTGCAATTTGGTCTAATGGTGAAGCATAGGGCACAGTGAAGTTGTCATGGGTTATCAGTACAGATGGGAATTCCTGACCAAAGATATTTAAAGAAAAGTGCCCAGATATTCCTGTTGACATTATTGATTTTGATATAGTTTAAAAACACACTTAGTAACATAAAACTGCTTAATTTCAATGTAAGAGCAAAACTAGAACTAGACATAATGTCATTTACAGGTGTTCTGTTCAGATAATGTAAAAAAACCTTAACAGGTTACATATGAATGCCACCCTGCACAGTACTGTGTGCCAAGTGTCTTCTTAAGGATTTTCTTTACTTTTCCGGTTAGTTCAGGTGACTTTGAGAGTCATAAAAATTTTAGAGTTTCCAAATCTCAAAGCTGTTCTTTACCAAAGATATTCCTAGTATCACATTCTTTCGTAAAGTCATCTTTAAAAATATAAACACTCAACACTGGATTTGAAAGTTGATCACAGTGACTTTTGAGAATGTATTTAATGATCCATTCTGTCTTCTGCCACCAAATGGAATTCATTTTTAGATGGGCAATAACTCTTTCCCTATACCTGAACTTCTTTCTAGAACTTGCTAAGAACAGCAACTTCTTAAATTACTATATTCTCAGTTTTTCTCACATTAACATTATCTGGTATCATCAACATAGAATAATCAGACTCTTTTAATGATGTTAACACAGGAGATGCTCTTCTCTTCACACTAACTTACAGTATATATATTTTTTTTTACTGTAATTTAAATTTTTTGAAAAACTAAGACCATTCAGGAGTTTAAACTCTGGGATTATTTAAAGAACAGGATCTTCCAATTCAGCATTAATGCCATTTTCTTTTAAAAATAACATTAGTACTGGAAGCCAGAACGTTCAAAATTCTCATAACATCAAAGCAGCTAAAAATCTATGTATTGGCATAAAGTTTCTGACCTGAAGCTGGTGTGGAATTGGAGAGATTACTTTGAGTCATGTTAGAATTTGTGTGAGAACATATATAAAAGAAATTATAGGAATAAAAGAAAACAGACCATCCTGCCAAGATTTCTCTCTACAGCAGTATATTGCTCCAGAATAAAAGGCCAAAACCAGAGTGATCATTTTCCAGGGTTCTCTTACAACCTCCTACACCACAAAGGATTTCCAATGCTAAGGTGGTCCCTTTGCACTTAGCATGCTTCATTTGATTTTTTTTTCACCCATATTTGTCCAGGTTCTTTTTGAATCCTTGAAAACATTTAGCATTACTTTTTAGAAAATTATGTGTAATCACAAAGACTAGATGTTTGGCTCAATTTTCTCAGTCTCGGTTTTTAATCTGTTTAGTAAACAATCTGCCTACTACAAATCATGGGGATAGAGAATATCATTACAAAACCCCAAGCTGTTAAACCATGAGGTTGACAAGGGATTAATTCTTAAAAATTGCCTAAGGCTTGCAGAGGATTTTAACAGTTTGAAATTAAAGACTGATGGAGTAGTTGCAGCTCAGCCATGATGTGTTTTGTCCCAGAATGCGACTTGTGCCAAACAAACTGCAGTCAGAGAAGGGTGGCTCTAAGCTAAAGGAAAAGAGGTTTCCTTCTTTGAGGTTTTCTTCTAGAGTTTCAGCTCTCACAGAAAGTCAGCCTTCCCATTCAAGTAAGAAGAAAAGTCTGCACTCAAAAGTCTTATGATTTCAAATGCTTATTTTCAAAGCAGAAAATCATGATGCACGAGAAATATTATGGCATTGACCAAAGAGTTATGTTATTTAAGTTATAATAGCAGTTACCAAATTTATCTTTTTTTTTTTTTTAATGTGAGGTTTTTACTTATTTTATTCTCATGTAATCTACTTAGCATCACATGGAAAATACGTTTTTCTCCTGGTAGAATTCTAGTCCAGATACTCCATTTCCAGTTTGACACTACTCTGTAGTAAAAAAGCTACAGATGTGAACTTCCACTTGACTTATATATATTTTTCCTTTAAATGCTAAACCTCTTTGAGCACAGTTCTTCTTGCAGATTTTCTCCTCCTCTCAGCTTGCTACTATTTGGCTCTCAAATCGAATATGTTTGAAGAATCTGCATATGTTGTAAAAAGACTTCATGATTAATAATTAATTCAGAATCATTTGTAGCATTCAGAAATTGAATGTTCTTCAGTTTTATAACTCTCAAAATGAGATATTTTCAATACCATTAATTCATTTTCTTACTTTATTTAACCTACACTGTGAATTATCTTTTGTCACTACCAGAATTATATGCACACATAATATACTAAATAAATGATATTTCCTTATGACAGTAAAACTTTGGGGGTTTGGGCATTGGAAGGGTATTATTTTCCTTATTTTAAACAATGATATAACTAATAAAACAAAAAAGATCTGTTAAACTTTGGCAGTTCATATCATCAGCTTGGGTTTAAGTGGAAGGCAGTTATTGAAATAGACATCTCCTTTCATTAAGAGTGGCCAAAAGTTAATTCATGTGTAAACTGTAATTAGCCTATAAAAGATGCTTGTGCTCACAACAGAGTAAACTTTTCTGAGTAAGAATCCTTTGTTTTGTCACTGATAGCTGTCTAGGTTTTAGGCACCTCCTCTTTGGGCTGCTTACCTGTGGGGAAAAAAATAAAAATACTCATAAAGGAGAACACCAGAATTAACTCATGTTTATGACGCTCTGAAATTTTCAGACGGGGGGAGCTATAAAAAATGAAGATGTTATGGACACAAGAACACTAGCGGACATTGTTCTTTTTTTGATTTTAAATAGTAGGTCTTTCTAATCTGACTGAAGGGAAGTGATGATGCTTTTAGGAGCAGATGGGAATAGACAGACAATAGTATTTTGGAGCAGTACAGCTTGTTCCACAGCACTGGGGGTAAATAGTTCTACATCCTATAACTCTTCAGCCCTTTAGGGGCAACGTGCCAGATCTTCAAGAAAAAGAGATTGCCTAGGAAGAGATATATTGGGGTGTGGGAGAAGCAGACACAAATCAAATAGTCAAAGATGAGGAGGAAATCTGGATGATTCAACATTTCTGTAGTGAGAATATCCCAAAGACACTAGGTAACTACTCTCTGGTAGTTTGTATTTATAAATTTTGTCAAAACAAAACATTTCTGACCCCCTTGAAAAACAGCACAAATGTTAAAAATAATACAAAAGTCACTACAGGGTTACAAAACTGGAGAAGTCAGTGAAAGAAATGTATCACAAGTTTTCTGCCCATAAAAATATTTTACAAAACGTAATCATGCTTTAAAATCTCAAGTTTCATACTGACAGACCTTGTCTACCAAAAATTAAAGTTCTAGAGGGAACAAACAGTGTGTACCTAACTTGGAGCCTATCACAACTTGATAGACACTTCTGTAAGACAGATATATTAAACACAAACTAAGATTCATTTCTCATGAGGACATAGACACAAAATTAAACAATTTGATCTCATTAAAAGTTCTATGCCACAATAAAAATATGTAGCCGCATCATATTTCAAAAAGTAACAAAATCCTCCTCACAGAGTGTGCTCTGAAGCTACAAGAAATTTAGTAACTTGGGTTTGTTTACAGCTATAAACTCAACTCTTGTTGAGTCATTGTTAAATCATTGCTTACTCTCATTAAAGGGTTCAAACATACCCTGACTTCAATATACTTTCTCCTTTGTGTCATTGGAGGTCATAACACATTAATTTATGCCATTTCTATAAGCAATACTTAGGCTAGGACAATTAAAGATAAGAGAAGTCATCCTCTCATAAGATGCTTCTGAGGGGACTGAAGAACAGGAACAGATCACATGCAAGGCTGTTGAGGAAAAAAACAGGAGAATTGTTTCTTTTAAGCAAAAATTAGCCAGCAAACTACATTTAACAATTTTGCATAAGTCAAATTTTCTACAGAGAGTCCTTGTGTTTAAAACAGTAGAATCAAACAGTTCCATATAGGCTGCTTTTTCAGCGGCCTTTGATTGACCAACACATTTGATGTATAGATTATCCTGAGTTGGAAGGAACCGGTCAGGATCACTGAGTCCAGTTCCTGGCCCTACACAGGACACCCTTGATGTCACACCATGTGCCTGAGAGAATTTTCCAAACACTTCTTGAGCTCTGTCAACCTTGGTGCTGTGACCACTGCCCTGGAGAACTTGTCCCAGGGCCTTCACGCTTCTGGATGAAAAACCTTTTCCCTATATCCAACCTAAACCTGCCCTGACACAACCTCATGCCACTGCATATGTAACCAGGATGCAGAACAATTAATTTTAGAAAGACTGTATAATTATGAAATGCCTACACCTTTTTTGGGGTTTTTTAGTTGTTTTTTTTCTTTTGAGGGGGGGTGTTGTTGTTTTGGTTTGGGTGTTTTGTTTTTGTTGGGTTTTTTTGTTTTTTGTTTTTTTTTTTTTCTTTTTAACTGTTATGCAAATGTATAAAGTATCTGAGAAAAGAACTTGGGAGTAATTAATCCAATCAAATCCAATCTCTACAATGGCATGAAGAGCTCATGTATTTCTAAATGTAGGTTATAAATATTGGCGTTATAATTCCTTTATTAATCATTAATTGCTGTTAAATTAGTATCCAGTTAATAAACAACAATTTTTAATAATTACCATTAATAATTACAGTACCAGATATTGATAATATTGTGGTGTGCTTCTTTTCCACGCCTTTGCAAGATTATCACAGTGAAATAATTGCTTGCAAAGGATCCAATTACAAGTTCTAAATCAGATGGAATAATTTTGAGGAAACATCAAATAGCATATGTTTGCATGTCTTGAATTCAAATTTGTAAAACAATTTAACATTTGGATGTTTAAAAAAATTATTCTGAAATACCTAATTAATATGCCCTGGGCTTCACTCATAGAGTTCAAAACACTGAGGAAAACATAATTGCTTTTCTAGAAGTGAGAAAAAGAGTGGGATGGCATAGGAAAGACATACTGAACACCTCCCATAGCTTGGGAGGAGAAACAACCAAATATAACCATGAGTACTAGTTCAGAATTTTGTACTTCAGAGCACATTGCCTCTTCCTGTTAAGGAAAAGGCAACACTACTATTACTAAAATTACTATTTCCTTTTCAATAGAAGATTTGTAGTATGGGATCTGCATTATGTATTACTGAACTGGGACTCTGGATCAAATTAGTTAAAAGAGATCGTGTTGTACTCGAAGGAGCTAAAAATGCAATTTTCAGTTTTGAGGGTTTTCTTGCCATTGCTGTTAGAGCATTTAAAGGTCTAAAAAATCCATTAGAAACAAATATGTGTTTTAATGACTAAGACTGCCCTCTAAATAAGTTCTGCCCTCAGTAACAGAAAGGAAAATCTTTGCAAACTAGAATTCGTGATGAATAGGTTTGTAACAAATGACATTAAAATCTCTTGTGAGTGAGTAGTAACTCTAGGAGTTAATCGGGGTAGACTGTGGAAAAAGCCTGCAAGTAACAAGTAAAACTTGATGAGAAAAGTTATGGATGTGGTTCCTATTCCTCTATTTAGGCATCACAGTCACAATAAATTGAGTTTAAAATTCTTTACTATATGACCTGTAAAACACAGTTTGGTGTATTCTGCCTCTATGAACAAGAAGATGAAAAGTAGAAACTAGATAAGAAGAAGATAGATGAAGCAACTAGACTTATCTTTCCTATAACTGTAAGTGCAATAAACAGCCATTATAGCCCTTCATTAACATATTAATATTATTTATTTCTATGTATCACTACACAAAAAAAAAAAAAGCTTGGTTTATATTGTTTTGTCAGTGCAATGTTTATTTCCGGTATTTTGAGTTACAAAATATAAAAGTATTTTAGCAGTACATTGTATTTTATCTATGCAGTAGAGGCATTTTATTGAAAGCATATATAATCTTTATTTCTTTTGTTGGTTATGGCTTTAGAAATAGTTTATATAAAACTTGGAACCTGAATTTTAGGTGCACACACTAGTCCTTCCATTACCTTCCCTCTAGTTAAACATTTTCACCTGTTCAGTGTACTACAGGAGACAGATGAAATGAGACAATGTCAAGGTAAAAAGAAAGGAAGAAAATTAAAATTAATTAAGCAACAATTCATTGTCTGTTAAAGTAGCCGCAAATGGGAATATTTTATTTCAAAGCAAAGTTTAAATTTATTTGCAGTGAGTTTCAGTCATTCAATAGCAGGAAATTAACAAAGAGGGAACCTGGATTCACCTCTGAAGACTTAAACTGTTCTTTCTGTGTTTATAGCTGCACTTGAAAATTGTCTTGCTGAAGTTCATAAGGAGTCATGGGATGAAAATTTAAACCCTCAAGTGTGTCAGACACAATAAGTAGTGCTGAAATGACAGATTGCATTTTCAAACTAAAGATTTTTCTTTAACCCTTACAAGTTAACCTAATAGAGGTGTGAAATTTCGTAGAAGTACCAAAAAGAAACTCAGTTTGGCAACTGGATTAATACAGAATAGTATTTATTTCTATTGAAATATATTGACACCCTGCAGTTTAGCTTCTCATATACTTTTGTTGATTCAGGAATAAGATACTGCACAATTTATCATTAATGATTAAGATTTTCATAGCTGCTGAGGACATTTAGTCATATTTATTTCCCTTCCACTGAGATGTATGTCTGAAGTCCCTAAAATAGCATTGAAAACAACATTCTAAAAAATATATCAATACTTAATTTATACCTTTGCAATAGTCAAAAAAAAAACAAAACGAAAATATGACACTCATTTACACTTTTATGTGTAAGTGTATGTATATTTGTACAAACACAGTATTCTTCTATACAATTGTATTTATTTTATAGTATAAAGGTTATGTATTATCTATTATAATATAATATTATGAGGAGAGGCTGTGGGAGCTGGGGCTGTTTGGTTTGGAGAAGGGAAGCCTGAGAGGGGATCTCATCGATGCACATAAATATCTCAAGGGCAGGTGCCAAGAGGATGGTGCCAGGCTTCTGAGTGGTGCCCAGCAACAGGACAGGGGGCAACAGCCATGAAACAGAACTCAAGATGTTTCAAGTCAACATGAGAAAGAACTTCTTTAAATTGAGAGCTGCAGAGCACTGGAATGGGCTGCCCAGGGAAGTAATGGAATCTCCCTCTCTGGAGACTTTCAAACTCACCTGGACACACTCCTGTGTCACCTGCTTGGGGTTGACCCTGCCTTGGCAGCAACTTCCAACACAAACTATTCTGTGATTCAGCTTCTGAATGCTGAAGTGAAACAGAAATGGGCCCTACTGGGAAACCACAAACCAGAACTTGAAAAATCAGGAGAGTTTTACTGACAGGTGTGAAGCTGTGAGGCCTCAGGTACCACCATTTCACAATTGCACTTTTGGAGTACTGACACGTGAATTACTCTGAACAGACCATCATCATAACAAAGTGTAGTTTGACTCTCATATGGATAAGTGGCATCTGTAGTAAAATCAATAAGAAAACAGCGAGTTTCATTTTACATGAGGGTCTTTTGTAGTGCTATCAGCAATTGTTCAAGCACTATGGTTTCCAGAAGGGCCACTTACAGGAAGGACTACCGTGAACAAAGAGAGAGTGCATTTGACTTTCCAACTTAAAAGCAATTTGTTTAATGAATTATTCTAAATGGGAGGCAATGAAATTACATTAAATGAAGAGAATAAACAGAAAATTAATGTGACTTACAATCTGCTGTTGTAAAACAAAGGATATGACTGATAAAATATATATAATTTTACATGTAAATAGCATGTAACCTAGCTATATACACAAAATGTGAATAAATTTATAATGTTTCAATTTATTATAAATTGGCTCAATAATGTTTTACTTGGTCTTCATATATTTTCACATTTAAAAAACTAATCTTGTTTCTTACCAGGATAAAGTCAAGACATTTTCGCAAAGAAAATTTGCAGAGAATCCCATCCTAAATGAAATTCGAGTTTAGCATATCACCAAAAACATATGTACTGAAACAGTGATATTCATTTTTTCCTACCTTTAACAATCAATATAAAACATACAGTTTAATCTACTTGGCCAGAATTCAGGTTATCAGCAGAAAGACTATTTGCACAATTCTCCCTACCCTTCAGAACTGAAGAAACACCTTTCTCCTCTGAATAGAAAAGAAGCTAAAATTAAGCCATTTTTTGTTCTTACAGAATCATTACTTCTTAAGATTCCTTATTTACATTTTTCCTCATCACGAATTTCAGAGGCATCCCTCAAATTTTAATTATTGTAAACCTGGCTTTATATTTCATTAAAAATAATATCTCTGAAAAAAATGTTTCTGGACCTGTCAGATAAGCTAGAGGAATCAATGATTCTCTCTGTAAGTATGGAATGTGCTACTGGATCCTCATTTGTACACATATCTTCAATTCTCACTTTCCGTGTTCCCATTAATGAGCCAAGACTTGTCATGTTTTCCAGAAAATGGAGTTACTTTTCATGCATTGCTTTGAAATCTTTGAAAGTACAATCATAAACTGATATCATACACAGGTTTGGAGAATTAAATCTGCCCATTTCTTGAGACCAACCCTGCATTTTAGTTTAGTTTTAGCTCCCAGGTATTCCTGCTTATCTCATATTTATAACATTTTCTGGATGCATGAATCACTATAGAAGTTATTTTCTTTAGTATTGTTTCAATATTTTTTCTTTTTCCTAAATTAATTGACAATGAAATGACCACAAGTGTGAAAAGCCATGTTTCAAGAAAACAATAAAAACTGAAAACACAATAATAATCCTACAAATTTCCAATCAATAAACCACTTTTCATCCAAGTAAGCATCAACAATAAACTGGCACAGCATTTATAGTTTTTTATTATAGCTATAACCCTTTTAACTAAGGCTTATTATTTGTTCTTAGCTGACCATTTCTTCCTCCGTGTCAGTAGACAACTTTTTTGTGTGACCAAAAAATATCTCATATACAGGAAATAATAAGACAAGCTTTAGACACAGCTTGTTTTCATTTTAAAAATATTTCAGCTTTTCAACTTAACAGATTCACTGGTATAATTGTCATAACAGGAAAAAGTAGCCTCAAAAACTGACATGTTTGGGGCATTGGCAGCCCCTGTCCCTCCTGGGAGCCTGTCCCAGTATTTGACCATTTTCTCCCTAAAGAAATGTTTCCTCTTGTCCAGTCAGAGCCTCCCTTAAAGCAACTTTGAAGCTCGGCACCTAAGGCTTTAATACAGAACATACCAAGATTCACTGTAATTGGAAGTTTTCCCTGCATGGTTGATTGACCATCAATAGGGTTTGGGAAGGGGAGAGAGTGATGGTGACAATTTTTGGGGGGAAGGTTTTTTGTTTTTAAAAAGGTGGTCATTAACAAAATTGTAGAGCAGATTTACTTGGTGTGGAATAAATGTGAAGGGATAACACTTCTGTGAGCAAGACTTTTAGCTGACACATTATTTGCCTTTAAACATGTGTTCAGTTAAATAAAAAGCAGAAGGTGGATGATAATGTGTCCTTGGTATTATTCAATAACCTTATTACAAGCCTACATTAAAATAAAAAAGGCAAACAAAAACAAGGAATGTGTCAGACTTTTTCATAACAGTGATCCTTTATCCTCTTTGAGCCAATTTCCCCATCTTCCTCTCTCTGTCCTTCCCCAAAAGGGATAAAATGAAAGAAATCATGATACTATAATTTTATTCCAAGAATGCCTTTTTTTTTAGCACTATTATGTGATTAGCCTAAGGGGTGTTTTCACACATGCCATGAAAGGCAAATCCTACAAGGACAGTAACAAAAATACTGCTAATTTTGAGGGTTTAATTTCCTTCATCTTAAAAGACAAATCTCCTACCCAAATACCAGTCACGTACCCACACACCATTCTGCAAAGCCCCACCAAAGGAATTCGAAAAATCCAGTAAAAATTTTTATGCTAAAATAGTGCAGTTCAATGCCATATCATTTACATCCCCCAATCAATTATAAGTAATAGAAAAGAAATAAAAGTGCAACATAAATCTTAAGCTGTCTATTGTTAAGCATACATATTTTTTTCATAAAAAATATAAGTGGACACACATTTTACTATCCCATGCTAGGGCAGATGTGATTTCCTATTAGTAACACTGCTTGTCAGTTATTCTTACTTAAAAAGATAAATATATATTTCCTCTACTGTGTTACTATTAAAAAAAAAGACCAGCCAAAAAATTCCTAATCATGTTAATCTGAGTCAGTGTTAAAATTTATTTATAAAAGAATTCATAATCATGTAATTTTCTAGCTGGATTTTATAACTTGTTTCCAAGGTTTTGAGATAAAAGGAGAGAAATAGTTATGAGAAAACTAAACAGCAATAACAATGTCTTCCACAACTACCAATGTCTCAAAAAAAATACAAAAAATCTGAAAAGTTGTCCACTTTTTACTGTCAAAATCATCAAAATACATTTTGATTTCAAGAGGATTTTGGTTTGGTTTTTAATTCCAAGCAAAAGATTTATCTTTGAAGATTTGAGCTCGTTTTCAAAGAAGATAAGGTTGGTATAGACAAGAGCTCTAATTCTCTGAATTCAGGATCACTCGAAACAACGGGCTCTAAATATAGAAATATTCTTTTGCTGTACTTCAGCCCAAAAATTCTGTAACAGCACAACCATATTTACTTTTTATGTCTGAAATTGTATACAGTGAGGTCCATAATTAAGTACCCTTGCACTACTCCAAGAAAAAGAGAATTGGATGTTAAAGATGCACCTGGAATTCAGGATACTCACCTTCTTGGAAGTAAGGAATTTATTTATTATTACTATTATTTATTTTTTTAATATTCCATTAAATAAGGGGAAGAATGCCTGATAGCATAGCTAATCACATATTATGCAGCCCAGATAAATTTGATACAGAGACATTCACCTTGCTAAGGCTACTTTCCCATTCACTGTCCAATCCATTATGGATTTATAGTTTCATCATGAGTCAGGAAGTCACTTATTGCCAGTTCTGGAGGAACACACTGTGTGATATTCCCTGGCTAAAGCAGGCAGTAAGTGCCCAAGATACTTTGGGCACATATAAAGCAATGAGATCTTTCCAGGAGTAAATATTGGTTCAAGCGATCTATGGCTCATTTCAGCCTTTGCATTGAGGTTGGAGGAGGTGTGTTCAATTATTAGAACTTTAAGAAACAGAAAGCTGGAGTGCATCAGTCAACCAGTAAAAAAATAACATGGCTAAAAGTCCCTGTATATTCAGAATTCTCCATAGCTGAAAGTATAAATTTCATTATACAATTAAAAAGTTGTAATAGTGAGAGGCTCAAAAGACAGTCTTTCTCCCCATTTTTTTTGTGACAAAATTTTCACCAAAATAAGAGAAGCTTCTTGATATTTAAAATTATTGAAAGAATTTTCTTTCAGTATTAAACACTGGAAAACTTTAAAATATTTCCTTTTATGAATGCTTGCCACGGAGCAGAAAGTGGAACAAATATTTTAGAAGCAACAAGTCTGTAGGAATTTATATGAGCTCCTGGATTGTATAAGTTATAGCACGTTCTAGTGAAGTGAAACCTGAGGGAACCTCCTCAGAGAAAAAAACAACCAAAACAAGAAAAAAACCAGAAACATAATTAATTTAACACACAGTGAAAAACTAACCCGCTTCATATAAGTAACAAGTATGGTATTTTTAGTTAATATGAATGCAGAAGTCTTGGATTTAGATGCACTACTCTTAAGACTTGTTTATAAGAAGTTTCAGCCTCAACAAGGACCATGATCCGTTCAGAAGAAACTTCTACCCTGTTCTTATGTACTGCAGTTGCTGTAAAGAACTGACTGCACAGGAGCAGACTAGGCATAAATTCTCCATTAATTCCACACCTCCAATCTGGAAACAGTTTCATGCCTCTCTTCTCTCTCTTCCTTCCACCGAGTGGAAGGGCAAACAACAGTAACTACAGTGATAAATTATTTTTTTGTTGGTCTCTCTGTACTAAATCTTTTCAAATGCTAGAGTACTGAGGCTATTTGCTGTCTCTTGTCTTGCACATCAAATTAGCAAATTTCTTTTCTTAAACGCTGTTATCATAGCCATACTCTGACCTTGGAAATTAAATGAATAAAATACTCATTAAAAAAATGAGCTTCCTACATGGGTCATTCATTTTTACTGTAATCTTGCTATAATATTGGAGCTGACAAAGTTGCCTGACTTCAGATTACCATTCTTGTTAATATTCTACCTCTTGTAAACAATTACAAAACTTAATATTATTAGTGAGATAATATGCTGCATGTAGATTTGATATGGACAATGTAGTTCCATTAGGAAGCACTAAAAAATATCCCTTCCTAGAAAAACTAGCTTTCAAGAAACTTAAAACATGAAGACCTGTTTTTAAGTCAGACTGCTATCAAACTGCTGAAGGATAGCTCCTATAATAAATTCCCATCTAAATCCATGCTGACATTTTTAAAATTGAATGCCACAAATTCACCTACAAAAAATTAATGTGTTATTCATTAACCTAGGTATCAGCAAGCAGTAATTTTATAAAAAACTTAGGAACCTCAGCAGAACTTCTGTCAGTATCAGAGCTCTCTGCAATCCTAGTGATAGAGGGAAAAAAAAAAAAAAATTGAAAGACATTGTGTCTAACCATGAAGCAATTTGATCTAATATAGAAGTGCTTGGGTACAACTGAAGAACAATTCCATTCATCCTGCTAATAGAAACAGACTAGATTTTCATCCACATCTGTGGTAAGGACATGAAATAGATGAAAAAAATCTTGGAGAAGGTCATAGTCATGAACAGAGAATAAAGCAAAACTGCTGTCTTCTGAGGGCTGAGGCTTTGTGTAATAATGAAAAACTGGCAGCTGGACTGGTGCTATGAGAGACAAAAGGTTTTGTGGGGATAGCAAATAAAAGTGGGGAACAAAGGCATGAAAGCAAAAGTTTGCTGAATATTGATTAAAAAGAAACTGCTCACTTTTGCTGTTATCTCAAGATTCTCTACCTGAAACACATCCAGTATTTACTGAAGCAAGAATGTTTACCACAGGAGCCATTAATTCACAAACTCTCTCAAAAAAAAGAAAAAAAGGATCCAATGTTCAGCTGTTCAGGTGTGCTGGAAAGTATTTATCCCTTCCCCATATGAAATAAGAGCAGTGTCTAGAGCTGTCAAGATAATGTTTTTTCAGTGTTTTCAGAAAACTCCAACTCTAATTTTGTGGTGGCTGAGTCCTATTGGAAAAATGTGCAGTAACACACTGGTCAATAAAAAATTGGTTACAGAACAGAATCTATACTAACACAGGAAAGATAGAGAGAGAGCTTTGAATTTTATCAATATAAATCAATACATATATCAATATATATCTCAATAGGTGCTACACAGAGGAGAAAAAATAAAGGAAGTCTATTTATGGGGAAGGACAAAGTAGAATAATACAGAATTGCTTTATAGAAAAGACAAAAGTGAATAGAACATATTTTGTTGAAAGCATGCTGAAGAGGTTTTATACACAGTAAATAAGGAATAGGCAGGAAGAGGTGATAAAGAGGAAATGGAAGTCCTTGATGAGAAAAAAAAAAAAAAAAGAAGTTGTGAAAAGAAAGAAACAGTGGTCTTTTCTCCTCTCATTTCTTGAGGACACTTTGCACTATCAGTTTACATCTTCTGCTGCATATTTTTCCTTCAAATACAAAGCCCTGAATTAAAGAAGAATGATATTTCAACACTTAAATTATTCATAATCAAGGTGAAGAGAGGATAAGTACAATAGGCGTGGGTGATATTTTGGTTCAAAGATGATAAAAGAACTTAGAACAAACAGCCCTAATTCAGCAAATCTGGTAGGCACATATTTATTAAATTCTTTCAGAATCCAAGAAAACTCTTCCATTTTTATTTATAATTGCTGCATAATTTGTGTATGCTTGTACATACTTCAGGAAGTTCAGAATGAAGTTTGGATTCTTCAATGATATAGACACTTGAAAATTCCTCTGGTGGGTTTGACACTTCTAGATTTACAAGGATGTCTACAAAAATTACAGAAATGAGGGAAATCTTAGAAGCACAGATATGAGAAAAACGAAGAGAGCTACATTATGCTTGTGCCACACGGACAGAAGTTCCAACTTTGTTTCTTTTTATAATGTATAACTAACTAATAATCAAATAATGATATTATAATACCATCTCCAATCCATGACTTTCCTTGAGCCTTTAGAACCTTCAACACCTGCTAGGGCCATGTTGCACAATTTGACCTTTATCTGATAGCTGAAAAAAAAATTATTTGCAGGATCACAGAGTAAGGGAAGGAAAAGAAAGGACAATAAGGAAACAACAAGACAAGCCATTTGAAAATATGGCCACATTAAGTATTTAGAATATTATACTTCAGGAGAAAATCCACACCTGCACACTGAATTCCAAAAATCTGTATTTGCAGCCCGGCTTAAAATATCATATAACAGATGCTCTTAAAAATAACAACAAAATCCAACAAATTGCACAGCAGACTGCTGGCATGCCAAAATAGCCCATAATTTTAATAATATTGAGTCTTACATTTTGTTTCACTTTGAAGAAGTCTGATCTGCAATAGCAAAACAATCTTCTCACAGAGGTTGAGCTGGTTGCAATGGACTTTTCGACATCCAAGTAGAACAGGGAGAGCCTGTAAACTGGTACAGCCCATCCACGAGGGGGCTGGCTACTCAAATGCATGCCAAGAAGGAGGAATCAGGAGAACAAGCATCAGTTGCTGTCAGGAAGCCACCAACCCTCAGCCAGCCTTTATTAAACACGCCAGGTCAAAGTTTAGACCTAGTAAAAGAGTTCTGATCAGAAAAAAAAGGGCATTCACTATTAACTTGATTTTCATTAAATAAAGGACTTGCAGAGCTCAGTAACACATGAAGGTTTATGAAAATTAGGATGGGGACATGGCAGATGGATTGAATTTCGTGTACAGAGCACATGTCATATTCTTACCATTGTATATCATCTCCAAAACTGGACACTGGGGGCATGAGTCCCATGCATAAATAATGATGACTTTTTTTTCCTTTTCCCATTTATAAATATGTAAATATTTCTGCTTCAAAAGAAATTGAATAATAAGTATAAAGTAGACAAACATTATTTAAAAGAGACATCTATAGTAGAAACCATATCTAAAATGCCCTACTAAATCATGAACTCAGGAAAAAAATCCCAAAATTAATATTTTTTGACAAGTTGTCATTTCCAAGATAACCTTGAGTGTGTTTAGCACAGACTTGGATAAAGCTTTCCTTTCTGCTTTGGAACAATATTTACATCTAGGAGTTCCCTGTCCAGAGTTGATTCAAACAAATCTCCAGGACATTCTAAAGAGCAGTAACAGGCTATTCTGGGGCATTTGTAATCAGGAAATTTTTCTGTGTTCAAAAAATTTGGGATAAATGCATCAAATGTGCTTAACTTTGCATAAAAATGCATAACTTTGGTGTGTTAAGTCCCTGTGTAGAGGTGTTAACTATAAAATAATTTAGTTCATGATGCATGCATTTGTTCACTTGTCTCAATTTCCACATATTTCAGATTCTACTCCTTACTGAAGAGGTAAAAGAGAAGTAATATCTATTATTATAAACAGATTTTTAAAGCAAAGCAGTCTGAAACACTACCATAATGAAAAAAAGAAATAATGCCAACAACTTATCACATATCTGTGATATGTATTCCAGGATTTCAATTAATATAGGAACTGTGAAACAAAAATCACCACACTTATAAATTAATGTGATATTACTACCAGAATAAGTCTTGAAACCGTTATGTTAACCTTTTTTAAACAAATTACATTTCTGAACCTTTCGTCCCTGTAAGCAAACAAAATATAGTTTGGGTTGGAGAGGGGGGATAACAACAACCCAGAAGGGTGAGGGCAAAGGGGCAATGTAGTTTAAGGAAAAACATTGGAAACTAAGCCTTCATATAGTTTCACTCTCTGGAAACCAGTTGTTTCACACTCAATCTGCAGATGTACTTAAAAATTAATTATCACAGGTAAGAATAAATGGCACTAGGCAGTTTTTGCCAGTATAGGCTATTCTAAATTGAATGTGTTAGACTTGACAGTGAAATTTCTCCAGATCTTTACAGCAGTTCACCCGTTTCTGAAAACTTTTGTAGATAAACTTAGATGAAAAAATAGAAAATTAAACCACGACAGAAAAGGAAATAAATCTTTTTCACAGAAAAGAAAAAAATCAAGTAGGTGGGGAAAGAATTCACCTTCATTCTTCACACTGTGTTTATGAATGATACTGATGCATTATATAGTTGACAAAATAAAAGAAAAAAAGAAGAAAAGAGAGAAAAAGATGCAGAAAAAATTCTAAGGAAACTCTAAAATCCATAAATCAGTTAGAAATACATTGGTTCTGTGCAGAACACATCACGTACACTAGACTGATTTAAGAGTTAGATAACAGCTGGATGTTTCACCACACCAGTGCAGAGTTTTAGGCTGAAAAAATTCTTAGTTTCCTTGAAGTCATGAGGTCTGTCATGCTTAAACCCTACTGCAAACCCATCTACTGTTCTTCCATGTAACAGAAAACAGAGAAGGCATCTAACTCCAATTGTAGAGTGAATTGGGCTTTAAGTCACTAATTCCTTTGAATTTGTCCACAGTATTAATAGTTGAACAAACTTGTACAAACTAAACAAACAAAACTCTCAAATTACATGAGCATAGGTCACATCTTCTATTTCAAGCATTGGTGCTTTCTCAGGTTGTCTTAAGCCAATGAAGACAACAGCAAAGAAGCAAAGTCTGATGAGTTTCAAGTCTCACAATATGCAGAGGTTTGGGGTTTTTTACTATTTTTAAGTATTTTTTTTAAGACCTAATTCCAGAAATGACTCTATTCAAATTGTTTCATCTCTTCCATGGCACTGGTTTACTGTGGGCCCCAGGCACATGTGAATGACTAGAAGCCAACACTGCTCCACCTCAGGTAAGAAATCCACCCTCTCAGAGTTTCATTAAAAGTCAACACAAAATCATCAGGAGTCTGTTCCAAGCCCCACCTTTTCAAAACTGACATTTTTTCAAGTTCTTATGGAGTTATGAATGGAAAGTAAACACTGAAAATTAGAAATCAAAACTTTGTTGAAATATTTTAAACAGGACGATCAGACTTCCAATAAAGGCCAACACCTATGTGCTATTGAGGCTCTGATTTACTAAGATTTAATAAGATTTTACATGACTAACATATACAAATGTGAGAAATTTCAGTGTTTCTTTGTAGCCAAAGGTCCTCACTTTTCCGTTAATGTTGTGAACATATTCAGAATGTGCAGTAATATTAACACAAAAGGATTTTTTCTTCTTGCAAAAAGGAGTAACTGCAATAGATTTTCAAAACTCAAATTGAAGACAAGCATCTTCTAGAATAAATAATCATATATTGTCTGAGATCTACAGTTAACTAGATTTACAACACTTGGTACAAAATGTGAATTTTTAGAAGCAAAAATATTTTGATAAATGGAGTATTTAAATGCAAATTAATTTTGTTCAAAATGCACAGTCTGTTCCCCTGCTTAGTTTCAGAGTTGCACTAAAGAAACAACCTTGAACACAAAACATGAGCATCAGAGATGGCCTTCATGCGCCTGCTATCCTTTCCTGACATTACAAATAAAAACATAACATATTTGAATTTCTTTGTCTTGCCATGCTTCTGAAGAGTAAATGTACACTCAGGCAAAAATTAAATGCAGAAAAAATCCATTGGAAATGCTGCTGAAAGAAGTCAAGCTGAAGAGATTAGACACTTTGCTTAAGGAAGGTTCTGCTTTGCATTTTTAGACTGGCCTAACTTTAGACTTTCTAGAACACTTGACAGGGTTACCTGAAAATGATACCTTGAAGGAAAAACAGTGCCATGATATCTATGAGGATTAAGAGCTACTTTTTGAAAAGTACTAAATACCGTAGACATGAGCAGTTTGTGGTTCAGTTTCCACGCTTCAAGGTCCATTTTATTAATCGGAAGAAATATAGTTTGTGAACTTTTGAGTTTTAGAAGAGGAAGGTAGAGAAAACTTTTTTTTTTCTGACACCAGGGTTCTCCTGCTTTCTCCCCAACATATTCTTTGTGAAACACCTCAAATGCTGAGTTTGATTTGACATAGCTTAAGGAAATGGTGTTATGGGACAGACAAAGCTGAACTGGTTTGCCTCCTTTGAAGGAACAAGGGTGTGTCTCTATTGATAGTAAGATATCTCTAGGCATTTCTAAAATAAACACATAAGAAATATGCTGGTACTCACGTGAGTGTTATTTACTGTCAAACTATTGTGAAGATCTGGAATACCCACACAGAAGATACTCCAAAAATGCAAATGAGAAAGTGTATTTGCATTTATATATTTACATAAACAATGAATAGGTGGATATATTTCAAAGACAATACATTTCACTGTTAATCCAAACATTTTCACTTTCCACAAATATGTGTTCTACAAGGCTTTCAGTGCTTTTTTCTTGTGGTTGTTGTTGGTCCTTTGGCCATCAAAACAATTCCCCACAGCCTCCAAACACAAAGATAGATTAATTGTACTAATCAATGTTACAAAATGGGCATAGGCTAAACTAACAAATATCTTTACTTTTAAGTTCTTGTTCCCACATGGATATAACCTCTGGGTATTCCAGGGGAAGTGCTAAATGCTTTCTATGCTTGATAACCAGCCAGTGCCTTTTCTACTGTACTGAAGTAGAAAGAAATTCACACTGCTGGGAGGCAAATCGTTGTAGAGTCACTTCATTTTTTTATTTTTTTTTTCCTTTTTAGAACCTTTTCCCAAAAATGTTTTATGCATGTAGTGTTTGTGAATGGTGTTGGTCTGCTGGATGAGATCCATTTTATTTATGGAAACAAAGTTCCAATATTGGCAGTACTCTCTGCCCTAAGCTGTTACTATACATCAATCCAGGTGGCATGAGGAATTAGTTTTATCTCCAAAATCTGTTCAGTTGTTTTGCCTGATCTCTGCCATCTCTGGTCCTGTACAGTGCCCCTTGTGCTGTTGAAAAATTTATGCCCTGACATGGCCTAGAACTAAGCCTACTTCCTCTTCAAGTATGAACAATAAATGTTCAAAAGGCATCTGAATATGACACCTGGATACATGGGTTGGACTTGAAGATCTGAGGGGTCTTTTCCAACTTTAATGATTGTGTGATTCTAGTTATCATTTTTATTTCTAGTAGTTGTTACGTACTATTTTGTGGTCAATCATACCTGAAGCAACCACAGTACTGATCACCTCATACAGACTCTACATATGTTCACCAGCTAAAGGACACCAAGCTCCCAACAACAACCTTTCCATGGAATTTTGGCCAGCAGATAAACAGAAAAGGGTCTGCAAGGCACTTGGCATTCTAGTATTTCACCAGTTCATCTGCCATTACTTTACCAAACCCAGCCCTATGGACTGAAACTCATTATCCCCGTGGCAGCTACAGAATGTGGATTTTTAGAAAACATAGCTCAAACCAGTTTGGTAGTTCCTCAGAAAAATAAACCAAGTCCTTCTACATGTGTTAAATAATTCATGTCTGCTCATTTTCCCCATAAATTCAGTGGAAAGTGTTTCCATGCTGGGGAAATAGACACTACAGTTTAAAGCACTAGAAAGGAAGACTGGTTTGCACTTCATCCATCCACTTAAATATTTTACCAGAACAAGAGACATTTCTGAAGCATCTCTCCCTATCACCCATGAACTGTGCCTCGTGTCACTCTGTGGAGAGGCCTGGGAGTAAACAAATTGGATTTCTTTCAGACAAAAAAAAAACTGAAGATCTCTTCCAGGAATATATCAGATACACTCCAAATGTTAATAGTCCCTTGGTATACAATCCTGACTATAGCTGGTTTGAAGTAAGCCTCCTGAAATATATATGAAATTGTCCTTAAGTGCAGCTCCCCAACAAATCTGACATCCTTCTCTGTGCAACTCAGAACTATTTGTTTTTAGCACTCACAGAGTTTTATCCAAGTTATCAACATGAACCGGCTAAGAACACAATCTGGAGGTAAATGGAGCTAGAAAGAGACTTGCAGGGAAGAAAATAAATATCATAATGGGTCCTGTTTGCTTTAGGCCTTCAGCAGGCTAAAATACATAACCTCCCAAGGACAGGAGGGAGGTACCCTTATTCCCATTGACACTGATGCTCAAAAGGTAAGAAAGAAACTTTCCAACTTTAGTCAGGCTGCATAGGACTAAAACAGAGAATAAACAAAAAATAAAATTTAGCCAAGATTGTCCAGCCAGCTTCATAAGTGAACTGAGGATTTTGCAGAGGGGGGGGAATCCTGGAAAAAGGAGAGTACCAATGAAAAACTGTATCCAAAATTTGTATGAACCAGAAAAGCAAATTTTAATTATGTAGGCCATCTCAGTTTTGGCTTACAATATTTCATAAGAATTTCAAATAGATAGTTCTTTTAATAGATCTGTCCTGACCACGGAAAACCCCTTGATCACTTCACTCTGCATGATTGCTTTTCCTTTACTTGATGAATTGCTAAAGAATACCCTTCTTAGATAGAGTTTTTGTTACACCTCTGTCACATCTTCTTTTAAAGTGTGTTTAAAATATTTCCAGATATTTTGTAATAATGTACTTTAACCTCCTCTAGTACAGATCTTTACAATATTCAACCTTTCTCTGTACAGAGGCTCTATTAAGACCAACTGAACCTGTTATCCCCCACTTAATTTTACTGAAGTCTTTCTCTACTTTTGCACCACACTAAAAATCAATGATTTCTATAAAAGCTCAGCTTAGATTTGCAATGTCAGCAAGTAGTCTATTTCCTTTTTTTTTTTTTTCTTTTAACACTTGAGTGAAGGATAGTGTATATTTACACATTTCTTAATTTGTGTTAAGTTTTCTACTCCTCCTGTCTCTCATATCATCTTGCTCCCTGAGGAAGGGAGAATAAATGAGTAAATTAAAACCCTTCAGTAGGGTAAAACACAGCCATGCCAGGAATCATTCAGATTTTCACATCTGTCAGAAAATTTGACAGGACTTGCAACACTTTTGTTCATTATGGATAGGAAAAACAGTTTTATCACTCAAAAATAAGAAAAGAAGGGGAGGAAAACCCCATATAAGCAGTTTTCTGACAGGCTTTGACAACTACGAAGAGCTAAAAAACTTAAAAAGTGAGAAGAGTATTTAGCAACAAAGATAAATATATCAGTTTGAGAAAACTTCACATAAAATTTGAAATTTAGAAAAAAGTGAAAAGGTAAGTTATTACTTAAACTGGAAAGCAAAAGATAAAAAAAAAAGGAGAATTTAATTTGCAATCCTTTCCACAATTAGAGAAATCATCATCAAAATAAACCTATTGAAGCACTACAGATAAAAACAGATCTACCTCTGATTGGAAGGAAAAGATCATCTATTTTATCATGTTCATCTTCTAAGGCATTATCTCAATTAATTATAACAGTTCTCAACACCAACCAGTTTAAAATCAAGATGCATTCAAGTTCTTCACATTTCCAAGGCATCTACTTTTTATGTCACTGCCTATCTAAAAGAACAGCTGCAAGTTGTCATCTCTGGGCTTCTCCTAAATTGCAGCATTTAATTCACTGAATCAACCACACACAGGTGTGGAAAAATTAACTTAAGGACAAAGGGAACCTCACACTTCAAAGAAAAAAAAATGCCACGTGTCAGCTTCCTTCCTATCCCACTGCTTTTTTCTGCTCCTCTTGTTACTTTCATGAAAGACTGTCATGGACTTCTTTTTTTTAATACTTGATACATCTGAGAATAAAGTTTTTTGTGTGAGGTTAAAGCACACATTTATATGCATTTACATGCATTATATATGAATATATAATACAAAAGATGTATATTATGCATAAATACATCAAGTATATAATTTAAAAAACATGTTGGTTTGTGAAAAAACACCAGGCACATAGGCCTTTGCAACAACTCAAGACATTCAAAAGGTTTTCTTACAACAGAATTTGTGTGTCTCTTTTGAGCTAATACTACCTATGAGGGATGACTTATACGGTCACATTGTATTTTTTAAAAGATCAATTAATATATTTACTAAAAGGAGCCCTCAAAGCTTGTAGTCACAACATTTTACGCTTTTCCCAGGTTAACATAAAAAGTAGAAATTACAAAATATGAACAAAGTTCAAGCAATTATTCTAAATTTACCTTTGTTACTCAAACAAGATTTTTATCATATTGGGAAAAAAAGACAAGATTATCAACCTTAGGATCCCTAAACAGTTAGTCAGAGCTGGAACTGTAAAATATGTCTTTGGTTTGGGTGTTCTGTTCAGAGCATTGGTATTTTTCAGGGCTGAAACAGGTCTCGAGTTAGGAACTGCAAGAAAATTGAAAACTAAGTTCATGTATAAACCTACTCCTTCCTTTCTTCTGCCTCTATTCTCCCTTTTTAAGAGTGCTCCTAATAAAGATGTTGATTCCCCTTTAACCTTTGATTTCTTGGTTTGTTTGTACTGTACTTGTAGAACTACTTGTGCTATAACCTCAGCTTGTATTATGATTGAAAGGCTTCCATAATAACCTAAAATGCCTCTTTTAAACCACCTCTGAAGAAAATATCAATATTATCCATTCTTTGATCAATGATGCCAATTTAATCCCAAACACAAAAGGCATAAGGGAAATAATTTCTTCACTGGAAGACGTTAAGTTCCTGAAGGCGTTATTCCTGCTGCTGACACTATTGGGGTGCAGAGGAAAGGAAATGAGAAATAGCTGCTGTTGTAGGCATTACAGCACAACTAAATGCTCCTCAACACTTAATTTGCAGCTTATATGTCAAACCATCATTCTCAGAACAGCTGTTTTCATCCTGGTTTTGATCTATTTAACCTTAAAGTATTGTCTAAGATATTAGACATTGTTATTTTTACTATGTTCCTGTTGCACCTAGTTCACCTAATTCTATTTACATTTAGTAGTCAGGAAGGCTTATTCTCCCCTCTGTAATCTTTTCTTTGAGAAACTTAATGAATTGCAGCTCTTTTAAACCTTTTCAAAAGACTTTGACATTTCTTTTGCAACATTTGACCCTGAAGTAGTGAATACTTTTCATCTCTTCTGACAAAAACAGACTTTTGCATGTTGCAAAGATGGGTATAACAAAGCGATGTTTGGTTGCCTGATTTAATCCTATTTTTCTAATTAGCACCAAAAAAGGGGAAGACAGTCCTTTCACTCAGCCTAAAGAGTCAAAAAGAAACAATATGTCAAAGCTACAGTGGAAAAGAAGTGAGAAGGTAGGTGACATCTAATTAAGGCCAAATCCATTCACAACGCAGGTCTCTAACAAACGCTTTCCTCAGTAAAATGAGGCTGAGTGAGGCACACATTTAAATGGTGCTCACGGTGGTCATAGCAAATATATAGAGAGCTTTTCATAACTAGCAAGGCAAAGGAGACTACTGGGGAGTTTCTGGGATAGTCTGCCACAGTTGTGGGGCACATGAGAAAGGCTAGCAAAGTGTCCGTCCAGAGGATTAGCAGGGAAGCCATGGCTAACAGTACTGCTTACCAGCTGGGGACCAAAAGTGCTTTCTCAGAACTGGAAAACAAGCTTATAGGAAGAGGAGAAAGAGTCTTAAGGAATCTTGATAGTAGAATCAAAACACGGTATCTGATGTAAAAATGGGAGACATAGCAGAAGAGATGTAAAAGTTCTCACAACTAATTCAATCAAATCGATAAAGCAGGGAAGAGATCCTTACTGTGGAAGTCAGAATAAGTGTGAGTGAGGCAAACGTGCCCTTTACAAGGTCAAAAAGAATACAATTACTAAAATCATTTACATTGCTTTAGTGGATGCTTCTGTTACTGTGAGCAGCAGTTATATGCATTGAAAATTCACTTCCATGAGTGCAGGTAAACCGAGGGTTTGAGGCCAGTGGCAGAAAATAAATAATGCTGATTTTCTGTGCTTGTCTTTGCTCCTCTTTCAGAGCAGACACAGCCCGTGCCTGTCACTGCGCACGCCTCCACACGCTCCTGCTTTCATACCAGCACATCCAACTCCCAGAGCTGATGCACTGCAAAGTTCTCTTTTGTTACTCAGATCCCTTCCCACTCCCCAGCTTCTGCCTCCTTGGGTGGCACGGACAAAGGCGGCGTTCTCTCGGCAGCAGTCAGTTTCCATTGGCTGCTATTTTTCACTTCTGCTCTAAAAAAGTTATTAGCCTTTTTTTTTCCCCACTGGGTGGTTTGGTTAATGTTTATGCATGAGTTTGTACATAGCCACATATGCTGAGCTAAAAAAGTTAACTCAGTGCTTGTCACTTCCTAATTGAAGCTCAGTGAATATTGCTAGATTTGGAATATCTGAAAGCAGAATGCGTCTGAAATAAGTTTGCATGTACAAAAAAGGACCAAACATGGATGCAGGAGGACAATTGCTCTGCTGTTCCATTAACTTACTCAAAATTTCTTCTCTTTTTTTCTGTGACACAAATGTTGAAAACTTCTTACACTTTCTTAAATCCTGAGGTGATGGAGAGGTATTTCCCACTCTGCAGTAACCAAGAACTATAAAATATTTATTGGCCAGGTGGAAAAATCTTTCTTCAGTCCATTTCCTGACTCACTGGGAGCAAAATCAATGTTTAACCTTCATAAAAATGTTAGCACTAAATTTACCAGAAAAAAAAAAAATACTGCCTTAAAGATACCTACCCAAAATGGTGAATTAGGAGAGAGGAAAGTTTTCACAACTATGATACACAACTTATAAAAACCACCTGATGTGTATGAAGTTGAGGCGCAGTTCCGGTTTTGAATTAGAATGAAGAAGTTGTCTCTTTTTTGCCAAATCTTGTAACAGTGCAAACTAATTACTCATTGGAATTCAGATCAATGGTATTTGCCTACTAAAGTGTACAGGCCACAGAAAAATAATTCAGGCAGTTCTGCTCTGGAAACCTCTTAGCCTGGGCAGTGTAATGTCCAGCTAAAATTTCAAGGACTAAATCGTTATCTCAGACTTGCTCAGTTCTGCAATACCTCAGTCTGCTTCTCTACCATTATGAGCAGAAATTACACCTTGAAACTGAGAAACCACAACTACTCCCATTTGATCTGTACCGATATTTTTCCACAAAAGCATCTTTGTATTCATTAAATAACATTTCCCATAAAAAGAAAAAAAAGAACATTGTGAAGGAAAAAGAAATCATCCTTTCTTTATGTAGAACACATAAAAGGGCTGAGAATATATGAGGTTGTAAGCTATATCTAACTTTTGAAACAAGGGTTATTTTTGTACTATTTGTCTTGCATAAAATCCACAATAGTTTTGAAACATAGTACCAAATTATGTGTTTCATATGCTAGAGAAATCACTCGAGCTGTAAGGAGCAGCTAATTTGCAGCTACTGTTACCAAGATCACTAACTCCTGCCTGTAGCCAAAGGGACATCATGTCCAGTGATTCTCATGAGTTCAATTTTATATTTTGCTCTGGAGCACAGAGCAGATGTCCAGCAGGATGTGCTTTCCTGCTGTCCTCACCCACAATGGGTAAGCCAGAAGTTGTTCTCAGAGCCTGCCCCAAAAATCAGTCCCTGCTCCAAGAACAGCACTTGACCTCACCATCCCCATCCCAGTGCTCCTTACCCAGTCTTTCTCTCCTCTCTCTAATTTTATTTCTGAATCTTTAAATAATTTTTTTGGAAATGAAGACATTTCAAGGAAAGGCTCTGAAAGTGTTTTCCCACATGCAAGACTTGTCATAACCTTACACAGGCTACAATAAGAGGTTTAAGTGAGCAAGCATTCAGAAACCAGTGGAAAAACATCCAGAGATCCCACTGGTACTAAGGATAAGGGGAAAGGGTTGGAAACAAATATCTCTTACTGTTCTGGCCATGTTTTGCAGCAAACATGACAGCTGCCATGCTGCTTTGTGAGAGCTGTGCCCTTGTTGTGGTATGTTCTACATGCTCTGACTGCACCTCCAGGATTCCATCCCTCAGGGGAAGCTCATGCAAGAACTGCAATGTTCTTGAGCCTCGTGATGTTTGAGCGTGAGACAGCAGTCTGTCTCTGCTGGGCATTTGATTCCCCAGGCTCAGATATTTCTGAGATGCCATCCTTACATCTCACGCACAGAGAAGAGAGTATGAGCTTGTGCTGCCGTGCAGATTAAAGCCCAAAACACTTAAATTCCACTTCAGAATACATCAAACCAGATGGGGGTCTTGATAAGTTAAATGCAGCAATTAAAGACATGGATTTAATGTAAGTTATACCAGTGTCACAGGGGGCATATGGCAGCCTGCTTGGAAGGCAGAAAGACGTGGAGCTGTGCAGGGGATGTTTGTTTAAAGAACTGCAGGGTGCTGATTCCTTCAGGGCAATGGAAGAGGTTAGGGATAGCATAAAGCAAGTCAGGAGACTGTACTCTCCAGGATTACACCCTCTGGGAGAAGAAGGGTAAATGAGGAAGGGTATAAAGGAAACTCACATTTTTCTTGTTTTCATTTCTTCTCCTATGCTTCCTGTTTCATGGAAGTGTAGCTGTTCAGTGCCACCTTTGTATCACGGCTGTCATAATGCAATAATATTTCCTGAAGGTGAAACATCCTTTTTGAAGTTCCAGGGATTTCAGTAGTCTGTGTTTCACACAAAATTATTTTCAGTATTTTCATCCAACATATGCCTGGCCTGCAAACAGAAACCCCAGACTGATTGTGGATTTCATGAACTTGGAACAAAAATTTGAGATCTTCTGATGGACTCATTACCTTTTTTTCAACTTCTTTTTTAAAATACAAATCTTCCAGCAAAAATAAAATTTAATATCAAATTCTCAGCCATTTATCAGAGTTTAATAATCCACATGAAGAGTCAAGAACTGAGGTTTGACTGTCACACTGAAAAACTGTGTGACTGAAAGAGAGAACGTTTCATAGACTTTTTTTTTTTAATCTTGAGGTTTAGCTATATCATGAATTTATAATCAGGACACACTAGGAAATTTTAAAAATCTTATTCTGTGGTAAAGTATTAAACAAAAAAAATGAAATTAAGGATCTATCCTCTTGACAACAGCCAACTCATCACAGTTTTCTTAGTGGTAATATTTCTCCTGCACTGGTCATAGTCACAGGCCCTGTTCCTCTCATTTGAAGTGAGAAAAAGAAACCATTCCCCACCTGTTACCTCTCCAGCTCCCTTGGCCAGCTGGAGAGGCAGGGGGGTGGTTTAGCAGCTCCCACACCAGGAACCTCTCCCACATTTTGCACTGGCTGGATGAGTTTTTGAGGAGCAGGCATTAGAAACATGCAATGTCATCATAGCCTGAGGTGTTTTGGTGACTGTACATTTTTGGCTTAACATTTGATTAGGAATATTTACAGCATAGGAAATCAAGCACTAGTCACAAAAATTATTTCACACAAGAATGCCTGCTGTAGCAGGAATGCCTACTGCTAAGGCTGGCCTGAATGATGGTGCTTAGAATACTTGGGGTTCTTCTTAACCTGAAGCCATACAGGCCAAGAAAGTATGAAATAACAATTTATTCCTTTTTTGTACATCTTCCATTGCTAGCATATCAGTTCAACAACTTTCTTTACTATGCATGGAGTGAAATATTTCTCCATACATTTCGGCATCATCATATTCTATTTTATTGCCATCAGATTTGTGCTGTGCCACAATAAAATCAATAAATGCAACAATAAAATAATGCATCACCACCTGTGTGTTCAAAACAGTTTTATAGTAGATTTACTGCCTAGATCCTGGGTTGAGGAATTTTGCTGAAACATCCAGACATAATTTAGGTGTTTTATTATTGTACGTGACAAGTACAAGCTATATTGTACCTTAATTGAATACTACTTATTATATATTAGACACGAATTATAAATTATATAGGTAGATATATACTTCAGTATTTATATTTACGTAAAAATAGAAAGTTTTGTTCATATTTTCAAGATTCACTCTATTGATGACCTAAGTTTTACCTGTATGCTCAAAAAAAAAGACCTTGTCCATGAGGAAAAACTTATAGACATAACTAAGCAGGTATAATGTTTAAAATTAATTTTAATCTTAATATCCTTAGGCTTATGATCAATATATTAAGCAAAATTACATAAATATTATTTTATGTGTACTCTCCAAAGATTACCAGTTTCAATAACTAACATGAAGACCCCTATTATTATTTTAACATAAAGTTATTACAAATTTGTTTGTGATTTTGCCAGGTGTTTGCAGTCAATTTTCTATCTGAGATGGCTACTCAGGATAAAATAGTCTTGTCTTTTGAGGGGGCTATTTGATTACTGGAATCATTGAGCTAATTACAGTAATTTGTGGAGCATTTTTTTTTATCCTGAATGAGTTCCCTATTTTAAAGAGAAACAAACTCCCTTTGGGCATTAAAATGCATTTGCTTTGATGTAAATGTGTTTATAAAGGAAATAAAAGATGTTTTCTAGTCTGTATGGTGCTATAACAATATTTTGTCTGTTATGTTTTGAAATACTTGTAAAACTAAAGATCATGTTAATATTTATGAATATTTTACATGGACTCTTTAAATGAAAGTAGTAAACTGTATAAAAAAAGCATGCAGTACTAAAAGCTTCTCATGAAAAGGGAAAGAGATGCCCCACTTAGATTATCGTTCACAAAACTAATTAAATTTTTTTTTCTTATTATATTTATTCAGTAGTTCTATTTCAAGCAAAACAAGTTGTTCAAATTCAAGTAGATTTTAGTACGTATAATTCAGATAAATATAAAATTCAGGGAATTTGCTAACAAAAGTTATAAACTTTACTGTAAAAGGAAAGTGTTTTTACCTAATATTTCAACTTAAAAAAAGATTTTAAAACAATTATATGAATCATTGAATTTCAGAGAATGTCTTATATAAAGGCATTGTAAAGCACCCACTTATTTAACATTAAATGTTTATTTTACCTTTGGAAGATATTTAGGTTATTGCAAACGTGTTCTTTCTTAATGGTGAAAGAAATGCAAATACTTAAATATTCAAAGCATAAACCTCTCAAGTGCTACACTTAGCAACATTTTGTATGTAAATTCAGATAACTGGTAATAACGTCTTAACATTGGTGCTATGCAAACAATAAAATACTTTATATTCCAGTATGTAGGACAGTGGCTTCATTACAACTGGTTATGAGTTTAGAGAAGCCATTTGAGTATAAAGCATTTATCTTAATTATGAAGTTAATTAGGTATTTAGAAATGTGTAAGTAGCTTAGTGCAAAAGCAAAAAGAACAGAAGACAATGATCTAAAAATTATTAAGGAAAAGAAGGGCTTCCTGAATGGCTCTGTGCAGTTTATAACTTGTTTTATAAGTTAAGTTCAAAAAGTCTATTCTCAGATCAGGTAAACTTTTCAAATTAATAAATTGTTCTTGAGTTCTGACAAATACTGAAGGCTTTCCTCATTAAGTGTGCCTACCAAGGTTATAAAACAAACTGCAAATATTAGAGAAGATCCTGCAGTTCTATCCCCAAAAAAGGAAAAGGATACTTATGGTTTGCCTATTCATGAGCTGATCCTTCCAATACCATACTACATGCTCTCATTTCCCTGCATTTTCCATTTCCTTTTTTTTAAGTAGCTTTCTCCTTTCAAACCTTATCTGAAGCAATTTCTTAGTGACCTTTTTCAAGCATGTTTTAAATAAGTGATTCTGGTTTTATTTATTTTATGTTAATTTGTCTAAAATGGTCATTTTTGTTGAGTTTGGTAAGGGGAGGGGAGAATTACTCATTTTCTGGACTGAAGCATTGTCATTTTATGCAAAAAAACAATATCCTTCCCACCTAATAAACCTAACATTGTACACAATTAGACAGTCTCAAGGGCTCTATGGCAATAACCTCAAAATCTAATTCAAACTTTTATTAAGAATCATACCAAAGTTATACAACAGCAAATTACAAATACTGAGAAAAGCACCACTTGCATAAGTCATCACATGAGGTCAATATTAACAAAATTAAAATGCCTCTAATGTTCAGCATTAGCTCTGAAGAAAAAAGTTTCAGATTTTACTTCTCACCAGTAAAAAAATCACCTGGACTAGAGCAACAAACAGTGAAACCAAAATTACTAAAGCATAGCTAAAGAAAAGGAATGCCTTTTATTCTTATAATATAATGAATTCAATAGAAAATTCAAATTCTGCTTTCATTAGAAATTTAAGATGATAATTGTCTTATATAGCAGAGTCCAATTACAAATCTTCAGTTAGGTTATGCTGGCAAGGAGGCATTAATTAATTTTGGTAAACCGAGAGAAACAGTTTAACTTAATTACATTTCAAGGCTATTTTCTACTCCATAATTGTTTGTTGTAAGAATACACCTTTAATGACTTCTTTTAATTAACTGGTCTAAATTCTTTATTTGGTTACATGGACTTGATAAGATGGCTCACTAGTCCACCTACACATTTTCTAGGCTATTCATTATAAATGGAAGAGAATTCCCCAACCATTAAGCAAAGCTCTTTAGCCCGTGAAGAACTTGCACTGAACTGTCTGAAGCATAGGAAGACAGGATACATTGATTTCAGAGAAAAATTTTCTTTAAATTTAATTTACTTACAAAGGAGATGTGCTTGACTCAATGTATTCTTGCCTCTAAAGATGATATATCCATGTTGATAAAGAAACAGGTGAAGAAATCAGAATTTATTCCTTGTGTTCCTTGTTGCTCTCCATTTTTCCTACATTTATTCTAAATCCTTACAGCTATTTTGCTTGTCTTCAATTAGATTGTTCTGTAAGAAACAAACATTAATGTGAATAAAATACTGAGAGCTACCTTTGGTGTGACTAAAGGACATTTTGTTGAGCTTTGCCCTGTATATTTCCTGATTGTTTTGGGACCATGCATATTAGTAATTTCAGAGCAAATCCTTTGGAAAAACCTCGGCCTGTAATGGATTTGATGTATCCACAGCCTCTTTGCAACTTCCTGTTCAGTGTCCTTATTCTTTTTTTCCTGCTGCAGCACAAAACATAAATACACCAATATTTTGTTCAGTTCCCAAAGAGGAATCTTTAAAGCAGCTTCAGGGAATTTCACATGGCTTGCAGGAGGCAGTGTAAGTGTTGGAAAAGAGCAACTCTAAACATCCTTCAAGGAAGAATTCAATGAGCTCTTTCTAAACTGAAGAAGAGTCAGATCTACACCCTTAGATAACCCACAGGGCTACATTGTGCTCTTCTGCCATAGTTCACACAGGGGAGGCAGTTTTCCACAGGGATATTTTTGGTAGCAAAATCTTTTCGTCATATCTTCACTAACTTTTTCCAGATGAGAATTTGTACAATCTTTTGCTCTCACCAAACTGGGTGTTGTGGTGGTGAACTGCATTAGTACTTCTAAGTACAGTTTACTTTCAATACCTCAGTAAAGTGCATAGTTGGAATTTTACTTTACTTATTATATCATGCCCCAATATAGTTAGTGCTGAAAAAGCCTCATGGACCTGGTCTTTTGAAAAGAATAAGGTCTTCAGATCCTTCATTAGTGTAAAAGAGCAAGGTTTGCTGATTCCAAAATGGTAAAAATAACTTTGTAAATGTCATTGCACTGGGTCTGGGTCACCCTCTTCCTTTCTTATCCAAATAGTTCTCTCTCTTTCAATACCCAGCTTTTCCTCATCTTAAATTTCTAGAGGTCAGACTATTCATTATACTGCAAAGTATATATTACCTAAAACATCCAAGAAAACTACAAAAAGCCCACAACAACCCAACCAAACAAAAAGCCACCCCACATATGTACAACTCTGTTCCCAAAGTTAGCTTGCCACACTGTAAAAAAAATTACTGATAGTGATACTACAAATTTATTGAAAAACAAGTTTAATTTCCTTTCTTTCAAAGGTCACTAAATTTAGAATATATTCCATGCAAAAATTTCCCATCCAAAAAAACAAATGAACTCCAAAATTCAAATCCCCTGGTAAAAAAAAAAAAAAAAAAAAAAAACAAAAAAAAAACCAACAACAACAAAACCAAAAAACAAAACTAAGGTAAATAAGTAAAATCTGATTAGCTTTGTGGTAAAGACTGAAAAATAAAACCAAAAGGTTATGTTAGAAAAAGGTAAAGAGGAAAATAAGTCATCTTTAGGAAATGTTTTTGAGAAGAGAAGCTGTTAGAAAATATAACAAACAATGGGAAAAAAATCAACATTACTTTTAAAGTGGCAATGTTGAACTGCTTATATTTTTTTAAAAAGCATGTTGAATTGATAACACAATCTAGAGAAAAAAGTATTTTTTACAGTCATTCATGATTTTATGCCAGTTTTCATCTTAATCATCCCTGTGAAGAAATCTTTCACCCTCTGCTTGCAAAGAAGTGTTCCCCGATTTCTAATAATCTATCCCAAAGTCATCTTTATTTTTGAAGTAGAGAAATGGAAACTACACAACACCACGTCTACACACCAAGACTGCATGACAGAATTTAACACTGTTATTTTCTACACTATTTTTTAAAACATTCTGAGGTTTATATATATTTGTTTTATGTGATAGCATCACCATACATCAAGGAGAGGTTTTTACTGAAGTAAATGCAATCTTTTTTTTATCTGTTTGTGGGTTTTTTCCCCACTCAATGTCCTTAAGCTATTTTTTAAATAAAAAAAATAAAAATTGTATGAATAGATGAAGTTATTTATGTAGTTGTATATTTTCATGCTTGTATCAAAATCTACTTGACAATTATTTTTAGCTAACATTTCAGTTATGCTTGTGATTTTTCCAAAAGTACACTTAATTTCTTCTAATTTCACTTATCTAAAATTTTATCACATTTTCTAGTCCTTACATAATAGATCTTGCAAAATATATTAAATGACATCAAACTTAAATATTGGGCAATTTTCCATCATCATGCCATATTAAAAACCAACAAAACCACAAACACTACAGGAACCCCCCCCACCCCCCACCCCCACAAAAAAAAAAAATCCACTTTTTTATTACTTTAATTTTTGCAATATTTTACGTATTTAGTTTCTTTGGTCTTATTTTAAAAACAGAGGCCCAATTTCACACCTGCACAATTTATCACCTATTTATGCCACAGTGATATATTCACAATACAGAACATTAAAAAAAGCCTTTGAAGGATAAAAAGTTAAGTTTCCATGATGGAATTTTGTGGAGGGTTTTTCCAGAGCCTTTCATCCATGCAGATTACTATTAATACCTTTTAATATATCAATTAACTTTTTTGTTGAGAGAACCACAATATAGTGGTACATTGAGGGCACCTCTTCACTTTTAGATAGAAACACTGATTCGTTCCCATAAAATTGCTCTGGAACAAATTAAACCAACTTCCCTTTTTCTAGTAAGTCATTCTATACTTTGATTAGGGCTAAATAGCCTGAAGTTACCCAAGCGCCAAGCATGGCAATTAATTAGAAATATTGATTATATAGCGAATTTCTTAAGATTTGAGGGAAGCCTTTTATTCTGTTATAAAACTTTGAAAAGCCTTTTGAAAAAGTTGGTTGAAACATCATGTCTTGCATAGCCAAGACTTACCTGTGTGAGCTTTGTGCCATGTGTAACATACACACACCTGGGGGGAACCAGGAGTTTTCATGGTATGGAATAACAACTTTACAGTCTCCATTTATCTTTACACAAGGTAAGCATTTTGACTCCTCTTATGATTTGATCTAGCTATTCCAAAAACACCTTACTCCCTTGGATACAGTCAAGACCAGACCAAGGTCCTGCCAGTTTCACAAACAGCTTCCACTGCAAGAATATTTGTCATCCAAAAATCTGCAGCAAAATAGTTCAGGGAAAAAAAAATTTAAAAAAAAAAAAATCAAACCTACAAAACTTTTTTTCCTGGTTTACTGTCTGGAAAGCAGGCTCAGCTCTGAAACCTCTTGTTCCCACAGCACAAGAAGGGGCACAATTGCATGGCCAAGAGTGAGGAATAAGGAGCAGAATCCCTCCTTCCAACAATTGTTAGCCACCATTTTAGGAAGTGAAAGCAAACAGCACCATAAATTAATTCCAATAATGAATCATTTTGCCTTTCAGATTGATTTTCTATTGCTTCCATCTGGAAAATCTTTTGGTTTTATGCAAAACAGGTGTTAAATGCTACCAAATGTAATCTTACTGTTACGTTCATTATGAAATGGAATAAGCATCAATACAAGGTGCAAGGAACTGGAGATTTAAATTCATTTAAATTAAATGTCTGTGAACAGAATGTATCCCGCATTCACATCTGCATTTCATCTTTACATAACACCATCCAGCTCTTTCAAGTGTGTCAAAGTTTGTGGGTTTTTTTCACTCATGTGAAAAGTTCTTTTAAAACAAAACCTTCCTTTAGAAGTGTGAGCAGTCCTTAAATATTTACTGCAATTTACTGAGATATTTAGGAGCCCAGTGTTTTTCTGCTGTTGTCTGACTCCTGATAGTGACTACTGCCTTGGTACTGCCTTGCTGCAATTACTGTGGAGGACAACAATTTAAGGGCTGTTTAGACTAAAAGCATTGCTCTGGACATGTCCACTGCTTTGATTTGCTGCCATAGAATAAAAAGGCACATGCATTGCTTTATTGCTGAAATTAAAAACTTATTTCCCTAACTTTTTCATTAGCATTGTGACCTTGTCTGTTGCGGAATTGTTTTGTCTCATATTTTCTCCAACAGTTATATTCCGTACCGGAGAAATAAAATAAATATGAGACAAAAATCCCAAAACAAAACCAAAAGGGAGTTAAGGAATTAAATGTTAGCAAGGAATAGCTCAACATTTGTGTTAAAAATTGTTAAAGCTGAAAAAAAATTGTCATCTTTCTATTTTCTTGTAGGATGTTTGTTTTCCTCTAATACTAACTTTTTTCAGTTCACTGAGCTAACATCTGACTACTGCAGCTTACCTAAGTGGGCAAGTCCTATATTTATAGCCAAAGAATTTTAGGTTCTTGTTTTGATGACATCAGGATCCAGTTAGGAATACGTTTTTCCAAATGCTAATACATTTTTCCAAATAATTTCTTTGAATATATTTTGTTATGCTCCTGTTTGATTTTTTCTTTACTTGACTGAGATATATTTGTAAACTCACATAGCACAAATATGTCCTGCAATACAATGCAAAAAGGAAATCATGAAATATATATTATAGAATGTTCTTTTTTAATTTATAATATAAGTTCCATATCCACACCTTATCTTCCACTCCAAACTATAACTGTACAGGCACTGAAAAGGCTGACTGAAATTGCTGAAATAAAAAAGTTATTTTAAGAGAAAACAAACAAACCAAACAAAAAAACAGCCCCCAGCAAAACAAGCAAGACCCTACAGATATTAATCAGTGCAACATGATTAGCAAATACATTTGAAAAAGAACAACAATTTTGATTATCAGTAATTTGAAAATTAAATATGATGTGGAGGTTGTGAAACAAATTTTTTTTATACATTGTTATCTCAGCTCTGATTGTAATTTGGCATCCAAAATAGATTAAAATTGGATTGTGATAATTCCAGACTGAGTTCACTTCAGAGCCTGTTCTTTCGCAATGTAAGTCTTGTTTGTCAGGCCCATACAAATATTCTGGGCTCTAGGATGTAGTTACCATCATAAATATGATGGATAGAATGACAGAGAGGGACCTGTGGATTTAGAAAACAGACTGCATGGAAATTTCAGGAATTACACACATGAATTGCACACAAGGAATGAGAGGAAACCGCTTCATACAAGCCCAAAGTTTGAGCTGTGAGAGAAGCTTGATTCTGCTCTGTAAGAGCTCTTAGCAAATTCTGTAACAGCCCTCCTCTGCCACCACCTCACAAGAGAGAAGCTGCTCTTGCTGGATGCTCCCCTGTGCACAGCCACAACCACCAATTCCATGCAGAAATTTGGATCTACAAGGCAGAGACAGCACACAACAAATTTACTCCTAGGACACATTTAGCCCTTGTTTCCAGAAACTCCCCAAGCAACACGACGTTATTTTCAGTATATTGCCAAACACTGCTACCAAGTTTGCTGATTTTCGTGTTCCCTGTAGCATAAAGGATGTTTCTCAGAAGAGACTTGCCTCTCTGGTAGTGGAGCTGTTATCTGTCATAACAAGGCTGAAATACAAGCCTGGATACGACACTTTTCTTCTCCAGCATTGCACAAAACACACTCAAGGTTCATACATACCCATCTGTGGCTGATTCCAGACCAGATGCCCTGATTCTGCTTGGATATAGTACTACAGCTTTTCCCACATGTAGTTGCATGGAAGTTCATTACACACAGTAAATGGAAACAGCAGCAGGAATTAAACCTAATCTTAGTACAACCACTGAAATGTAAAATGCATTTCTACTTCTGTAACACTGTCTAAAGACACAGACACATCTGAGAATAGAACAAAACTCCAAAAAGAATGGGAAAAGAGATGAAGATAATCCTCAGTTATCTTTTTATAATAACTGTTAGGAGAAATGATTTTCTGGAACATCCATACAAAATGTGTGAAAGAACATTATACATTTCTAAAGTCTCATGGACTGTAACATCTTATGGCAGATATATTGTACCTAACAGCAGTTATTTTGGACTGTGAATTCATTTGTATGGTAAACCTAGTCAAGAAAGTGTTTGAATTTTAATACATGAAAGAAATTCAGTTTACTGTTTAGGAAGCTATAGTCTGCAAACCAACAAACGTAATTTTAAAATTTAAAAAAATTCAAGCAAAAAAGTGGTTGTCAAAAATTAAAATCTAATACTCTTTTGAAATGCATACACAGCTGAATGATGAGCAGAAAATCTAGCAATTTTATCTTCATTAATAGTGGTGGTGAAGGTGACAATGGAAGATTACATCCAGCTGCACCTGTCTAGATTTTAAAATGGACATTTAAAATGGAGTGTGTATCACACAAATGACTAGTGAAAAAAAATGCCTTGCATACACTACAAAGCTTTATACTTTTTTGTGAAATCAAGCAGTGATGACAACTTTAAAAGATTTGGGACTGGTCAAATATTTACTGAGGAAAATTGATGCATAACCATGAACTTTTTACTCCAGCAAAAAGTCGTGCCAAGAAGCTGAGAATATTAGGATTAGGCACATATAAATGATGTTGAAAAAGGTATTCATCAGAACAAATTGCTCTGCAATATTTTAGATATTCCCTGTTGTGATGACTTCCAATAAAGTTTAGAAGTCCTTGTAGAAAACCTGGGTTTGCTGTGCACAAATTGTTGAACCTAACATTGTGTTAAATACATGAAAACAGATGGCTTTATCCTACAGCCACACTAATCATCTAATCTGTACATCCCTCATGTTTTATGAGTTCAAAACAGAAATATTAAAATGACCAAAGAATGCTATATGAGGGAATATTTTCTTTGACACTGATGAGGAAAGGCTATCTGGTTAATCAATATTACTGAAATTCTCTCTTTGGCTAATTGCTTTCCTCATAAAGGATGCAATAAGACACAATAAGTGCAACTGCTGAGTTACATTTCAAGTTTAAATATATTTTCATTTGATTTGGAGAAACTATTGAAGGTAAAAGATTAAAAGTCTGCTATCTCCCTAGCTCTGTATGATATCTTTAATCATATTTTATAGTAGCTCTCTCAAGCAGGTCTAATCCAGCTCTATGTAGTTGTTTCAGGCAGACCATATACTTCTTTCAGGCCAAAATGACTGTTGTTTTTAAAATTCTCACCTTCTAAATCAATATTTCCCATTCTGGATTTAAACACTTTTTAAGGAATTAGAGATTGCAACTATTGCTTCTTTTAATAAAAGGGACAGAACAAAAGAATATTTCAGTCCTCTATTAAAAGTGTGATTCTTGCAATCGCCTCTGAGAGCGTCTATCATAATTCTGCTGAAATCTCACATGATTTACATGGAGTTTCTAACATTAAATTTGCTGTTAGCTTCGTTTCTAATCCTATATCTTCTGCCAGTCACCACAATTTAAATTGATCAGCTAGATGATGGGTTTTTCTTTTATGGGAGCAGGATATAGGAAGGTTAATGACACATGGAGTTTTATTCTCTCGGGTACTGGGCCAGGTACCAAGCCTGGATTCTGAAAGCTCATAAGCCCATGCTTGAATCCACTCCTATGCAGAACATTAAGCAAATGCTTTAAGAGTTGTTCCAGTTGGGAATGTTTTCATGTGTCAGTGCCCAGGCCATTTATTTTACAGGGAAGGGTGTTATCTACAAGGAAAAAATCTTAGACATGTCATATTAAGTCAAAAATACAGTATGTCTGGAAAGAAGCCTCCCAGTTGTCTGCAGGCAAAAACTTAAAGGCCAAGAAGCCCTAAAAAGTAAAGAATACCAAATTAGACATTGTTAGTGATACTATCAGAAAAGTCCTATGCTACCAAATAATTTATTTTGATGTGCATAAGTAGGATTTTTTTAGTTGAATTATATAGCTAGAGTTCAAAATAAACTTTTCTAGCTAAAGGACCAGCAAAATACATTATCACAGCCCTTCTCTCTTAGGCTAGCTCTTCTGCCCAAAGTCAAAGTGAATATCAACAAGGTTAATTCAGGCTAAATTCAGCCATTCCCCTGATTTCCAGGGCATAAGTTACAATTCTGCTTCTTATTTTGTTTTCAAATAAAAAAATACTGCTTCTCTGTGCTCACAGTTCCTGGGAGCAGACTTAGGATACCCCACACTGGAGTGACATTGGAAGAAAGGACTTTTCAGGTAGTCTGGTTTTCAGGCACTATTTACTGTGGAATTTTTACAAAGTAATTCACAAAATTACCACAGGTAAAAGTAGAATCAGTACATTATTCTGCAATCAGCTGTCAGTTTTTTTCCCAATAAATATTAAGTGACTCCCAAAACAGGCTGAATGTCAGCTTTACTATGTTATCCCATTAGGCACTAGACTCTAACAGTACTGTTGATAGAGCAAGAAGATATACAATTTTAGAATTATTTCTGTTCAAATTTTTTTGATTTTGGTTTGGTTGTTTTTTTTTTTTTAACTGAATAATAGCTTTTTGGTAGGCTAAATAATTCATTATATGTTTACAATCCAATAAAGATACCTGAAAACTGTATTCCTCCATATATATCAGGATTAGATTCATTGGCACTCTGAGCCTTTTCTGAGTTTTTAGGAAAGATATACAACCTATAAGTGTTTTTGAAAGTAATGTAGAAGTCTAGCTTCAGCTACATTGCATTTCTTAATCCCTAATCCATAAAATTTTATTAATATTAGCCCGAGCCCCTTGTTTTAAACTTCTTAATTAATTGATATTCCCTTACATCTTTATCCTAGTTATCATAAAATGCTTGTTCTCCATTTTAGGTGCCAGGTCTGGTCTTCTCTAATATCCAGAAGCAGTGATTCAAAATGATCCAAGATTTTTAGTACCATCTCTGTTCTTTTGATTGGCCTCATGGGAGGATCTGGGCTTTGTTCTTCTTGCAACCTGCAGTTCTACTGAGGAAAAAAATTCTCTTGTATGACTGTATAAACACTAAATTTAGAAGAAATTTTATATACATGCTCTAATTCCCCTATTCAGGGCTGTGTTCTTTTACAAACTCTCTGATTTCTGTACTTTCTGACTTGACAGATACACAAGTAACCTCATGGTCAAAGATATTTGCCAGATCTGGCATAATTTGGGGCTGATATGGTGTTCATATCCAGGATTATCTGTAATCATTAATTTCCTGAGGGTCAGAGTTAGAATCAGGCTTTTTATGTGGCCCTGTTCTTATAAATCCTGTAACCCTACTTGAGAAAGTGAAGAATAATTATTTTGATAACATATAAGAACTGAAAGACCCATTCCAGTTTTCAGTGTCTGAACTCACTGAATGCATGGGTGTAAATTTGTGCAGCAGTTATATTAGAAATGTCTGTGTAGGAATCCTGTTATTACTGAACACCCACATTTCTTGTAAACTAATAACAGGATTTGTGTTGTCTTTTGTACACCATTTAGAAAATTTAGCCTACATCCTCCACTTTACCCTTTAAAAATTTAATCAAGCATCTGTTATTTCATAGCCTGCTCAAAACCCTCTATGTTGCTGCAGAGTCCAGATTATTCTGTGATTATTAGGAAGAACAGGTTGCATCTCAGTTTAGTTTGCCTCAACAGGAATAATCTCTCAGCTAAGATCTGAAAATGCAGTATATGCACCACGTGTATATATGTTTAAAGGGGCAAGTGAAAAGGAATGAAGATTAAAAAAAAAAACAAAAAACAAAAAAAAAAACAACAAAAACCAACCAACAACAACTTATAAACCTTTCTACTACGATTCATTATGTTTTTTTCCTGTGCATGCAACAAGCATCATCAGAACCTGGATTAATGTTTTCTCCCTAGTGGGCAAGTCTGGATATTATGCTTGATCATATGACTAAACATTACCTTGATGAGTGAGCTAAAGTTATTTTCTTGCATAATCTAAAGAATTTTCCTACTTCCCTTCCAGAATGCTCTTCACCTTCTCACAAGTCAATCAGGTCTGACTTCACATGGCTGCACAGCCTCCCCTTTCTACTATATTGATATATCCATAAGTCCTCTCCATGCATATTTCCAGTGTTCCCAAAACCAAAGTCGTGTAGGAAAGGGCTTCCACTTCTCCACACGCTGTGGAGAGGATGTGGGAAAATTATCTGCTGAAAACCATGATGATAATTTAGAAGTCAATGAGACTAAAGTAGAAGCAGCTGTACTTCTATGGTGGGTGACAGGATCCAGAGAGATGAGCAAACACCTGCTACCCACCTCGCAAGATATTGTTAGCCTTAATTAGTCAGTGTTGAAAAGCACTTTAAAATCTACTGAAAAAAGGGCAAGTATTATTAATTTTTATTGTAATTACCATAATTATCTCTATTATTGTTATGCAAAATGCACTGTGTGAGAAGGCACAAGATTGCAACAAGTGCCTTTCATAGAAGATACAAAATATTGGTTTCAAAATTCTCTAAATTATAGCCACGTCTACACTGTCAATTTGGCTAATGTCTCATTTTAGTCTTTGGTCCCACTTCTCTGACACTCTCAGGCATGAGAGTTTGCTCCTGGGCTGGTGCTCAAAGCAAATCTTGTGGAAACACGTTGCCAGCCCCATCAACTCAAACCTCAGCAGTCCCTGAAGATAAGATCATTATTGAGATGTTCGGAGCAGCCTGGCACACAGGACCTGAACAGGACCTTGGGCACCATCACAAAAAAGGTTCTGTGGCAAATGCTCAGCCTTGCTTACATCTGACTGAGAACAGAGCAAGGAGGGAAGGGGCAGGGAGCACTGATTGTTTTGGGGGCAGAGAAGGTATGAGAGGGAGCAGGGTAGAACAAGCAGGGCACAGGTGACACAAGGGAACAACAGCTTCTGTACCTGGCAGCCTCCCATCACCTGACTCTGCCTCAGACAGCAACTCTGGGTGACAGAAAGCTGCATCACAGCTCTGGCCAGGAACAAAGAGTGAGGCTGATAAATCACAGCCATACACGTTTATGAACATCAAGAACAGACAGACATCTACAAACAGTGCAAAAACATTAGCTGCCAGGCATCCCCTCTGCATAGGTCAGAGAACAAATGCAACTTCCACAGTGACACAGCTACTCAGATGGAAAAGGAAAGCATTCACTGAATTTTGAAGGAGTATGCTGCCTCAGGCTGTGCTCACTGGTTTCACAAAGCACCCTCCTGTCAGAGAAACATTCACAACCCTACCATCTGCCTCACATGACCTTCACTCTCCCTATTTTCTCCTGGTGATACATCCTCCACTACAGGCTGACTAAGATATCATATTCTGAAATCTCTTCTCTGTCCCCCTGCCTCAAAATCAACACAGTGAGGTTGAGGTACACCTCTGTGGCTACCCCACCCTGTGGGTTTCTCCTCTCAGTTTAGAATGGTTGATACACAGCCACAGAAGGGTCTCTGATTGGCTAAAATGGGGGAAAAATGGTATTTTGAGGCACCCAAGCATCAAATACCAGGGCAGCCAGTATGACTGACCCTTCCATGGCAGTCCCTGACTTCCTGCTTCACATACAGGGAGGAGAGGGTATTTGAGCCCTTTATACAGATCCCACTTGGGAATGTAAATCCCACAGATGGCCACAGTTCTCCAAAGTTCTGAAGGACAGCTGGAGAAATTGCTGATGAGTTTTATTCATGGGTCAGGCAGTCCGGTGGAGCGTTCCAGACCTCTACTCTGCCTACACCTGTAGAGAAACAAATTTCACAGTAGCCAGTAAAAGCTGTGCTTGACAAGCATCAGATGTTCAGCAGTGAGCCTTTGTCCAGCTGTCATTAGGGCCTAAAAGAAGGATGCACTCCACCTTGATAGTGATGCTGATCCTGACAGAGTCTTAAATGTGATCCTCTGCGTATTAAAGATGCACACACACCTTCATTCTCCCTAGGGTCATGTCCCAGTGCCTTGTAAGCAGGATCCCCTCCCATTTTAGAAGGTCTCCAGAATAGAGGAGGAAGCAGCACACCAAGTGATGTGGTCAGGATGATGCCCTGACCCCTTGAACAACAACAGCAGCAGCAAATATAACAGTAGAGAGGCAGCAGAGATCAACATGTAAATACAGGACTACAAACAAAAAAGGTTTGGGAAGTGTTCTGACTTCTCTTATAGACCCTGATAACACAGAGTGGGAAGAGGAAGAGCTTGTCCAACACTTTGTGCCTGTTATCCCACACAGGGCGCACCCTAGTGAGCTGCAAAGGCCATGGAGCAGCTGCTGAGCCAGCCAGGATTAGGGAGAGGAGGCCAGGCCTGCCTGTCAGAGGATTTGTCCTGAGCAGTGTGAACACAAGCTGTTTCACATCTATCACTGCAGCAAGGAAAATCTCTCTTGTATAAATTCCATCCCTATGGCCTAAATTCCCTTAAATATCACTGTTTTTCTCCTTATCTAATGCCTCTGTTCTCTCAGATTTTAATACTATTTGATAAAGTTATCAAACAATCAAACATTTCCAACTGGCTGGCATAGCATAACTTCATGGCTCATGCACAAAATTTTCTAGCAATTATAAATGAGAGAGATTCAGAAAAAAAAAAAATCCTTTTTCCAAAATGAATAAAAACACCTCTTTGCAGAAGTCTGTATTTGTTACTGGGCTAGTTAATGCACGGTAACATATCTATGTACAATATATGTATATTTATTTATTGTGAGAGGATCGACCACAGATCCATCAATCAAAATGTTAAGTACCCACTGTACCTAAATGGAATGATTCTTAAAACCTACCTGTCATTTCCTCCCACAACTGAATGGGAACAGATGCATCTAGGAAGTTCTCCAAATCATTATCGTTTTAATGTACCTATTGGCTTTCATTATATGTAAAATTCCCAAATCTCACCTTAAACACACCATTACAGTTTAACTATTATTAAAAATTAAGGTAAACTAAATATATCAAATTTCTTTAGATTATCCTTCTAAACAAGTAGCTAGTCATGCTTACTCAGAGGCTAGTCCTTGCCAGCTCAGGCTAATCCTTACTAGCAGGTTTCCCACATAATCTCATTCCCTTAGGGACTATGATCATCAAAATGTCAGAGTTCCAGGCTCCCACAGTGGAATTGCCTCCTGCCTGATAAAAGTCTTGATTTTTTTTTGCTCCTGTCTAAAGACAGAGATAGGATTATGAATATTTACCTATAAGTTAAACAGTGACAAAATGTTTATGCCTGAAATACACATATTCAAAATTCACTGTTGGAATAAACTGAGAAAGCACATAGAAACACATCATCATCATCCTACAAAGTCGTTCAGGGTCTTAGGTCTGCCTGTAGCAACACACTGTAAAGCACACTGGGCTCCAAGCCTTCACTTGGACAGTTTGGGGCATGAAAAGCAGCCACAAGCCAGTCTAACTGCTATCTGCTAATTGAAAATGGAAAATGTCCTTTTGCATCTATATAGCTGAAATAAGGAAATGCACCTTCTTTGATAAAATAGCCAGGGAATCTGAAGTATCTGATCCTCATGTGGTGATAAGTGAATCTTTTCCATATTCCATATCTAGACAGACTTACCAAGCAAGGACATCTGTGGCTGAACTTGGTCAGATTAAAGGTCCATTTAGCCTATGATACTGTCTCTGGGAATGACTAACAGTGATAATTTAACCAATTAAGATTATTTAATAAGGGAATAAAAACAGGAAAGGGAAATATTTCCTACATTGGCAGCCTCTTTCCCCAACTACCTGAGGAAAGGATTTTTCTGAGCTATAAGAGTATCGTCATCATTTGTTTAAATTTTCAAAAAACTATTCTATTACATTAGTTAATTTCATTATTTTAAATTACAATTATATATAAAAACATTAGTAGGATGTGTCATATCCTAATACATATTATAAACAGGCTGAAGTTTGATAATGCATTAAAACAACATTGTCAGGTTGATAATTAAGAGGTTTTGAAAGGAAGAAATATTTCTAAAACCATCACATGTACAACTGTCCTCATTATTTGAGGTACTTTCTGACAAGACAACGCAGTAGAGATGCAATTTCTGTAGAATGTTGCCATATTAAATATGTATATGACTGTCATAAATTGTTTGTACCAATTTTTCATATTTCCTCCAGACCAGTTCTGCAAAGTGAAACTTCAAGGCTCTTCATCATGAAATGAGGCTTTAGGGGGATAGGATGTCACACGTGGTGGTGAATGAAGGTAGGGAAAGTCAGTGTGCACCCTGATGCTCTGAACTCTTCATCTTACATGTCCCACAGCAGTGGCCTGCCAGCTAGGGAGTGACAACCCGCATCTCAAGCCTTTTCTGGTGGAGCTGTGCAGCTGATTTTCTCCTGGATTGAAATCTGTGAAAACCAAAACTCCCTGACTGTTGCTGCTGCAGATACTCCTGCTTTGTCAGTCCTATTTGCACCAGAAGGAAAAGAGAAGAGAGAAACAGCATCTCTGAGGAACTGCTCCACCGCATATCTGGAGAGAGCCATAAAGAGAAGCAAGACACTTTCATCTTTACTTGAGCTATTTATATCAATGCTTGACATGTATCTTAGAGCTTGATATACCCATGTAATATTTAAGAGATTTATTCATACCTTTCCTCATTGCAAACTTCAGTTTATCCTAGAGTACTTTACTAGGGTTTGATTTTTACCCACCTGCCTTTGTGTGCCCCCACAGATGAAGGAAAGACTGCTTACAGTAAAATCCTGGAAGTACCGGTAGGAGAATTTGATGTTACTAAGACCTTTCCACTTAAACATATGTTTTTAAGCCCATGTTTTACTATTGCATGGCTGCATAGTCTAATTTCCGACTTGGACTTCGTAGAAATATTTATTTCGTCTTTTTAGGTACTAGTCTCGTGATCTGGAAATATAAAAAAATGAAAAATACATACTACACTTTTTTTTTTTTTAATCCTGAGTGAAAAGGGAACTTTTTTCTTAAATTGAATTTTTCCAATGCTTCAAATTAATTATTCCAGCTGCCTATACTAATCTAGAAAAGATAGTCTGTAATCCTTCAAGGAAATAAAGCCAATCCACACTCTACATGCTGAACTGAATAGATTATTAGAAATCAAAACCAATCAAAGCTGATGCTCATGAAGTATTAGTTGTTCCTGCTCTTGTAAGGTTCATAGAAACTCACATTGTCATGTCTAGGAACATCTTTCAGATCCAAGGCTTCAGATTTAATCTCACCATACTTTGAAGAAATTCAGATTTTTAAAGGCTTGCCACTTTTATGTTTATGTGACCTAGTTACACTCAAGTGACAAAAAAGATGCTGCTCATGAAGAATTTAGAAAGCTCAATGGAACTCTTGGCTTTGCCCCCGATTTTATTTGCTACAGGGGACCATAACTGCAACTACAGCTGTATCTGCATACACAGCTCTCTGCCTTGGAAGGGTGCTAAAAATTGTGAATACAATGACAGCTGACATCCTTAGAGGTTGATTTAGATTTTGGGTTCTCTTGGTGAGTTAATTCAGGCCACCTGAATTATATCAGCTTTTGACATATTTGACATGTGCTGTTGTACAGCATTTTCAAAAAAAAAAAAAAACGTTTTGGTCACTTCTAAGAACAGGCCATAGAGACATCGTTCTTGGAGAGCCTGTTTTTACCACAACTTTTGTACAGTTTCATAATGAGCACCAATATGAGAGTAGACACGGGGTTGTTTTATTACTGCTATTATGGATAATTTTTTTTTTTACTCTAAATGCATTCCAAAATATATTTCCCTTTCTAGGATTCCATTTCTTGCATTGGTGATTCAAGTCACAGAGCTGTTGTTAGGTTTTGTGGGTTTTGGTGTAAGGTTTTCTGGGTTTGGGCCTTTTTTCAAGAATTCAAAGCTGTCCATTTTCATTTGGTGGCTAATCCATTTTTCTCTCCAGAAATAGAAGGTAATATATTTGCAGCAATATGGACCTTCTTGTTAGAAAAAGAAAAGCCAAGTAAATCATGTAAAGAAATCAACTTCACTCTTTCTTAAACTGATTTTACAGTTGAATGGCTTCAAATGTAGTGTAAACAAAGCTCCATGACCAATCTATCATCTGCTTTAATGCTTTGTACAAGTCAATGTACAGTAAATGTAAGCTATGCAGGAAAAGTTCAGTAGTAACTATTTTTCTCTGGAGAAATTACAGGTACAGATGTTAAAATTAACAAATCTATGAGAGGACATTTTTTCTTTGCCTTGTGTTGATTGATATGCATCAAAAGGGAATAATACCTGATATTGGTACTTAAGCAGAACATGACTAAGTCCTTGTGCAGAAGATTCTAAGCTTCTAGCCTGTCCTTCATGAAGCTGCATCACAACAAAGATGGACATTTTGCAATGCTGTTTCAGTAAAAAGCTTTTTAGTATTCCAAACTACAAGCTAAGAAAATATTTTTTGAAAGAGCAAAATTGAAATAAATAAAATGAAATAAATAAAATTATATAATATAGTATTGAAAGAATAAAACTCACTTAATAGGTGTTTCCCGTCTTAAATTTACAGTTAGACCCCAAGATCCTTCAAACCTTATTTAATTTGCATATCATTCATTGCCCATCTGCTGTATTTCCAATTTCTTCTTTGCCATCTGGTTTTCTAATGCTGTATCTACCACATAATTTTTTCTGCATGTATGGCCTCCAAATTGTAGCTGATTGATTAAAACATATTACAAAATAAATATGTTTAGGCTTCTTCTAAGGGCTAGCTCGCTGCTTAGAATTAATTACACACCCTAAATCACCCTTGGTAGCTGGTAAGGTGAATAATGACTGTAGAGTTGACTCCTACAAAGAATGGAAGAAGCAAAAAATTACAGCAAAAGACAACGAGAGAAATCAAAGGAGAGCTCCCAGAAAGGTTATGAAAAGAAAGGACAAATCCCAAAGCAGTCCAGCAGAATGGAGGTGTTGACAGGAATACATGACTGGGAGGAAATGTGATGGTCCCAGAATGTGTCATGCAGTGTGATAAGAGAAGCAGTAGCAGCTGGTGCATGTTAAACAGCTCTTCACTCTGCAATTGCTCCCACTAATTTTAATAGGATAGATTTCTATCTGCTGACGTCTCATAATCTGTCCTTTGTGATGTAGCCAACATTTTTGCCTCTCCATACACCCCAGGACTCTTAGGCTGTTCTGGCTGTCTGTCTCAGCTGCTTTGATTTTTGTCTAACTGTTGCATGCTCTCCCCAACAGACACTCCAACGCCTTCAATCCAACAGCTGCTACAAACACTCCTATTTTTGGCACAGCTGCCCAACAGTTTCAAGAGGTTTACTTGAAGAGTAGGTGGGTCAGAAGCTATATTTCTGTGAAATGTGATACACATCTGATCTTACACAATATTTGGGGTGGGAGACAAAAAGATTGTTCTGTTTTGTAATGGTCCTGAATGCATTCTAATTTTGTCTGTAATATTTTCATTTCTATGAAGGTACTCAGGCAAAGATGGCTAACTCATTGCAAAGTGGCATAAATGAATTATTTGCCTGACTGGGCATGTAAACAGGCAATAGGGTAGTGAACAGACTGTCAGCTTGCTTTCTAGGATTGTTAAATGAAAATAAAATTCTGAATTGAGAGAAACACAGTACCACACCAGTAGTAACCCACTGTAAAAGATACTTAGGAAGGAAGTAAAAGAGCATTAAGAAGGTTAAGGAGCCCAGAGATGACATAGAAAAACTTTCAAGGGAGACACTCAGAACTCTAAACAAAGATTTTTTTCAGAATTAGGCCAGTTGCTGTAGAAGGACATATTCAGAGCTCTGATTTCTACCTGTATCACTTGAAAAGTACTAAAACAAAATCCAAAACCTCCTCCTGTTCCTCATTGCAACATCTCACTAACAAACTCCATTTAGCTGTCTCAAAAATGAAGTTAAAGCTGCCCATTTCTAACAATTTACTGCACTCTTAAAGAACATGTTTCTGACAAGAAATGCTAATTACAAAGAGACTCCATTCAGCTACCTTTTCTCATGTTACTTAGCACTTTGTCAACAATCCCTGCTGGAAGTCTTTTTCATGGAGAATATGAAGACTGTTTTTAATAGCTTTTATTTCCTCCTGATTTCTTCTGTGATAAAAAATACATATAGCTTACAACAATTCTGTCCACACAAAACATAAAACTTTTTTTTTTTCCTACTATATCTTGACAAATTGTAGATATTTTCTTACTTGCAGATCCTAAGCAAAAAAAAGGAGATAACACTAAATTGCTCCAGGAAAACAGCAATCATCATATGACACCTACTGTACTCATCTTAAAGTATTTTTTTCTACAACAATCACCCCATGCAAGGATGCTGACACCAGAGGGGATGCTCATTTACACTGGAACAGCAGTCTAAGACAGGTACACTAAAAGCATAATAATTCTGGTTTGGAATGGGAAAATTAGTCAAAAAAAGGAAGGAAATATTTCTGTTCAATGGCAGCACACATTTGCATCATGATACAACAGAGCTCAGTATTTCTGGTGTCAGCCCTTTCAGCTGAGACATGTACTGGAGATTTTCCTGTTTTAGGGGATGGAAAAGAAAGGGGCAAATTGAAATCCTCAACAATGCTAAGCTGCATCCTTCAGGCAGAATTACATCAGATATTAGGAGACCTTTCCAAAAACTTTAATCATGCTGAGGTATGTTTTCATCAACATACACACGCAGCTGAAAGTGTCTTTTAATTGTCCCTTGAAAGTCATATATTCAGTCACAACACAATTTACTCTGCAGATTATATTCAAACAATTTCAGCAAAATAACATGTGAAAGTTATCAGACTACTCCACAGTCCATGGATTACAAATCAGCAGCATATTATTTTTCTTTGCTTGCAGAGCTACTATTTCTATATGCTTATTAAGTGCTTCTTTCAAATTCAAAGCATATTTGTGAGCCAAATTTTAGAACACAATTGCAGTGTTAGGTACACAACACTTTGCTTTTGGGCTAGGGAGAGACTGATTTTTTTTTGATGTCAAACTTCAGTGTAATGAATTGGCATTTGCCAAACAGTCAACAAATATATTCTGGAGTGGAAGAAAGCAATAAACCCTAAAATTCTGAGAAAAACCAAGTTGCAAAAAAGATGCATAATTCTGTTGGAATTTCGTGCCTAAGAGACTTGATGTAATAAATGTACTTCCGGATTACCTTCTTGAGTAAATAAATTAAGTGTCCCAAACTTTCATGCACATATATGAAAATGATAGGCTTTGCCTCAATGCAATTTTTTTTCTTACTCAGAATAATTTACCCAAAACAGAGGACCTCTCAGTACATGTTCATCATAAAATCACACACAAATCAACTTTCACATTCACGTTCCAGATTGTGTTGGTCCTGATCGTTAGAAACAAATAGAAAGAGGTGCAAGTACAAAAAACTAGAATATTATATGAATTTCTACATGTATCTAGTGCCATTTCCAGAAACACATTCTTTCAAAGACTACTCTCTTTTCCAATTTCTATAATAAAATAGACTGGTACAGACTGGAAAACTAAACTACACTGTCCCACAGGCTCACAGTTTATGATAAAGGGTTCCTAGGACACTAATTAATTCTCAGATGAATCTGAGTAGTGGAACTGCTGGACTGCAGAGCCTTGTCTTGTATGAGTTACAAGTGAAAGCACAAAACACTGGATGGGGGAATAAAATGCCTTTGGTTTCTCCTCCATTCAAAGATATGGATGTGTCATCCTGCATAATTTGCCACTAACTCACCTCTACTGATATCTTGATGCAGATCTACTACAATTTCTACAGGCCAATGACATATGAGCTAATTTATAAATAATAAATAACTTTAAAATACATTTAGGTAATAAATGCACATGTTTACATAGAAAACGTTTGCCGAAAAACACTAAATACTAGCAACAAAACTATTTTCCCATTTTTTTGACAATATCTGGATCAAAGGAATTACACACTATGACTAAGCTCTTGATTTCAAAGGCTAAAATGGATTTGACAGTAAGGGCCAATGACACCTGGCGCTTGTTTACTCTTGAAATCTCTTTAACAAGATGCAATCTCTGCTGGCTCTAACTTCTTCACTATTAAAACTCCTGCACTGCACAGTGACTGAGACACGTTCAAAGTTTGTGGGGACCAAAAATCCCTCAGCTGTTTTTATTCTCATTCTCATATTCATTGCTTTTTCTCCCCAAATTTTCAATATCTGTCCCCTCATTATGAAAAAATTTCTTCTGTCCTATAATCTGGGTGAACTTTTGAATGGCCAGATTATATCAGGGGGATGGAAATATGCTCCTAGCTATCACCACAAGTAAGAAAAGAGTTTTCTGACTCCCTTGCACTGCCTATAACTTCACAGTTATTGATTAGTCAGAATCCTCATGGCAAAGGTTAATTTAACAAGGACGCAGAGAGCAGAACTCCATCTTCAATGCCTAGCCTAGAAAAAAACTGAATTTCCCTGGTTATCACAATTGTATAGCGCTGACAGAGGCTGTCTTAAACTGGCTTTACTATCAAAACAGAATGAAAGAGGGAGAGTGATGGCATGAAAACAGAGGTGAAAACCAAAACATGCTGAACTCAATGTAAAGAGACAGTGCAGTTGAGATCAACTCCCTGGCTAGAGGTGATGAGGGACAGATGTCTGAATTTTGGCTGATCAGAATGAAGGAAATTGGCATAAAAAGCAAAATGTCTAAAAGTATAATGGATCTAAGAGCGGAATTCTTTGCATTAAAGGCATCCATTGGAGGGTATTGAGGCACTCTTTCTTTCTGTCATTACTCCACCTTATAATCCCAGCTGACATAAAGCAAAGTGCAACAATTAAAAATTAATTAATTAATTCTGAACACATTCCTTCCTTCCTCTTTGTTTTTAACTTTGCTATTAAAAGCTTTAACATACTTCTTCATCTGACATTAAGCTTCCATTTCTTCCCCACAGGGTTATGGCAGCTCCCCATGTAACACATAGACACCTTCAAGTCAGTGCACGTTTTGAGACTGCTAATCACAGACTGTAATGCTCTTAGCACATGCTTTCCTTGGAAATTTGCTCCTGTATGTGAACTAAAAAGCTCCCAGGGGCCTCTTATGCCATTGAATACCAAAAATGTTACCACTATGGGGAAGGGGAAAAGTAAGTTAAGTTACAGACAACATAAAACACACATGGCATCACATGTCATGGAATGATGACCACAACTTGTGTGGGACAACTGTCATGGCAAAGAATTTGTTGGAAATTTTAGTACAGTTTATACTAAATTTCAAACTTGCAGGAATTTATTTAGTTATTTAAAGATGCATTAAAAAAGGAAACCATTCAGTAGCAACAAAGAAAATCAGAGTTTTCACCGAGTGACTGTCTTTGGGTGTTTTTTTCTAACTTGTAGATTTTTTTATCTCTTTTAAAATGTATCAAAATAAAATTTAAAACCCCCTCAAATACCTCTGAAATCCATTACCTAAATATTTGTATATATCTGTGCCCTTCCACACAAAAAGTTTTACAAATTCACTTGCTACTATAAATGAGCTATGTCATGCTTCAGAAAATGTTGTGATCACTCCAATAACTTTTTCATTTTATTTTAGAAATATTGAAACAGAATCCCTATTGTACAAAAATTTGGGTTTCACTTTCATGCAGAGGATCCAATATAAGATAGAAAATTAGAAAATTGGCATATTCACAAATTAGCTGCTTTGCAGAGTGATCTCACAAATCACTAGAGGATCAAGTTCCATTCAACAATTCATTTTCAATTTGGTGACAAATCATGATATACAATTCCTTTTATCTCACATTTTGATTTCAATCTACCTACATGCACAGAGAAAAATTCTTGGTAGAAATATATAGGATCAAGGCTTAGATGTGCATATTGGTATAGGAATAATTTGATACGTATCTTTATTAAAGGAAAAAATGCATATGTTTGCAATAGTGACTACAAAATGTGCTTTTGTGGAAAATTCTTGCCATCTGGAATGGTGCTAAATGAACTTCTTGTCAGGTTATTGTTTTGTTGATAGCCAGAGCACTTATTTTCTATCTTTGGCATTTATTGTTCTTTGCAAGTTGCTTTCCTCAGCCACTATAACTATACAATTTAACACTACTTAAAATATCTTCTCACTTGTGATTCGAAAACATTGACAAAGAAATGAATAAAGTAATCATCACAAATTCCTCAAAGTCATTAGGATGGAATTTAGTCTCCTATATCAGGGTTCAGTTGTCTGCTAGAAATACAGCAAGTAAAATTTAGCACAAACAACTTTAAATGTTTGTCTTTTGCTCAATAATCATCTTCAGGCCAGATGACACACTTAACATGGTAAGTGGGCCATTTTATTGATTACAAAATAAAGCACCAGAAAATTATATACACTTATATAGATTTGACCTGTATTTACACTCACTATTAAATCTCTACTGTAGAAAAGAAGAAACTATCAGGGAAAAGAATCCTATTGGGGAAAAGTTAATAATTTAGATAAAAGTAAGGTTATGATAGATGGGATACACACCAAATTTTTTCACATGGACAGACCTATTACTCAACACTTCAGACCTGAATGTGAGCTTTGACCCAGCACAGCTTGGCAGAACACAAGGCCAAATTTGGTATCTCAAAGCCAAAGAACAACCAGATATATTTTCTTTTTTTTTTTTTTTCTTCCTGTACAGAGTGCACACACTATGTTGCTTTACCATTTTCCCTCATGGATAAGCATGGGTATTTAGCTCTATGCAGAGTGATACAACTTCAACAGCAGCACCTTACCCAAGCACTTAATTTTAAGCACACCATTAATCTAATTGGAACCAAATGAATATCAGCACATTTCAGCTTAAATGGTTTAATAAATCCTTTGTTACCAAGCAGAGAGTTCTGCAATGAAGGGGACTACCAGGAAAGGAACAGTGTAAATTTATATCCATTCATCTGCAGATATGGTCCAACAGAAGTTGCAAGAGCTGGATTTAGTTTTCCACCCCTCCTGTCACATTTTTCACACAATTATCCAAGGAGTTCTGATGTCTCAAATCTTAGTGTAATAAATCAGATTAGTTTGATTCCAGTAAGTGGCTTCAAATATAATAAATTATTTCAAAATTAACAGAATTAATGAAACTTGGTGTGTATTCCATCTAAATTTATCTGTCTATGCATAGGCATTCTCACCTCAGGGATTCACAGTAACACCAGAATCATGGTTCACATACAATTCTTTGTTTTCATTGTCAGACTAAAAAACATGTGCCATTTAGAGTTGCAGCTTCTGTACAGTTAGGATTTAGAATAAATGATGTTCTCCTTCAATGACAAGTAATCATTTTCTAGTCCTGTTTCCTACTCTGAAGTGAAAAAGCTGTGAAACACTGGACCAATAAAACCCTACAATATAGCATCTACTGCATGTTTCCAGGTGGAGTAGCATATGAAATTATCAGGAGTAAAGATATCTCATAGTAGAATTATTTCTACTACATAATTATACTGTGTGTATATCAGTACATAAATACATGGTGTCCTACGTATCTCTTAAAATAAGACAAAAATTTTTGCATGTTCTAAAAAAAATACTTCCAGATTGCCAAAATGCATAAAGTTTTACAATTAAAAATGAGGATTTATGAAATTATTCTACACAGTTTTTAATTATATTCTGAAATGACAATTTGAGAAGGATAATCTGCAATGCAGCTCTAGGAATTTCATATTTGTCACTATATATGAGGTGAACTACTCAAATCTCTCTGGAAAAAATCTCACCATTTGGCAAAGTTCTCACTCTGCTCTTCCCCTATTCATGCTGTGAAAAACATGAGGAAGAAGAATATGGCAGGAAATTGAAAAACAAGCTACACAACTTTGTATTTTGAAGTTCTTGGTCACTGTTGTATCTTACAAGTCGTACCTTGAATTTATCAAAAATCTACACTCAAAATACTTGTAATGAAGATGAAGTAAAAAAAAAAAAATCTATGTTCCTGAAATAAATTCTGAAATATCTTGGGGGGAAATTATTAGTTCTTAAAAAAAACTTACTCTCTAGCATGAGTTTGAGGAGCTAAAAAACACATCTATAAACAGTCTGTAATTATTCAATATAAAATATCTTTGGAGCTACAGGATTTTCCTCTAAAATATTAACATGCCCAAATCTTTTTACTATTAGAAATATAAAGCTCATATAAATAAATATTAACTCTATTGAATATTATTTTTTCTGCTCCAAGATAACAAACACTGATTAACCAATACTGCTTGAGATACTCGATTTTTCTCCCCTCTTTAAAGCGCCTAAAATGGTTTTCAGTCTTCTGTGCTTCCAAGTTGAGTATTGAACATTCAGCCTGGCCATGTAAAAATGGAGCATATTTCAGTCCATGAGCAAATCGATATGGCTGTTCTAATATAAAAGGAAAATGGCATTATCAGCAAGGACTGAGAAAGAGGGGGAGCCTGCACACATCCAGAAGAATGAAGGATATGGTTTCAAGTCACTGCCATAAATTACCTGTCCAGAAATTGAAATCCATTTGAGGCATCCCAAGACAAACACACAATCGTCCTACTGTTAGTAAACTGATGTTCTATAACACTTGTGTGTTTCGGATGAGAAATTCCAACCTGAAGTGAAACACTAAGAATTTTAATATCTTTTTGAAGTCCTTTAGAGTTTTGATATCATGAATTTGCATATGAGCATTCAGAAGTGAGAATGAACATTTTCTGTTAAAGCTGTAGAGTAAATCCATTGCAGGACAATCTCACTAACTCTTAAATCTGCAACCAAGTTTTAAATTCATTTACCCTGAAAACCAGCTATGATCTCAGCAATTAAAGAACAAGATTCTGCTTTGATTCCCAGTAAATCAGCACCAATGCCAGATTCCAACTTTTCTATGCCAGCTCAAGGTAGTTGAATGTCTATTCTGACATTTTGTGAGTTAGTAGAAGTGACCATCACAACAGGCACATGCTGGAGATTTACACATTTGAGCTGCAGAAAAGACCCTCTTTCAAGGCAAAGACTGTAAAATTTTCATGTCTTGTTAAAAATTAGATTTTTGACCATAAAAATCTGTGACAAAAGTTTGATTTAAATTAGGCAGCTGAAGAATTTGGAGTTACTTCCCTATCTCTGACTGTGGCTGATACCACAGGCTCCAAATACCTGATAAGAGAATTTGTTTGTGTAGTTTTGTTTTCATTCCGTTTTTTAAACTTCAGTGCCAATGGGATTTATTTCCTCAGTGGTTATAATTACTTTTTGATGCCAGAGGTAGGTAAAAGTCCAGTCACTCCTTCCAGTTAGGATTTTCTTACATCTGTTAGAAGTGAATTACATTACCTGTCCACTGCCTATTCATCTAACCTTGTTATTACTTCAGAATGTTTTCAGGCTTCATTATACTCGGCTACTCTCAATAATTTAGTGTCAGCTCTAAATTTTTTCCTTATCTGAAGTCTTTTCTTCAATTTTCACATGTCATATAATTATCTAGAGAAAAATTGACATGGGAAATATCCTAACAACTGTTAGCCTTTAGACAAACTAAAGATGTGATTTACACTCACATTTTCTGGTACCTGTTTTCCATTTCTTATTTTTAATCATTACCATTATTTTACTTCTCACTATTTGACAGTGTTCTCCAAATAAAGCCATGGAAAGAATTAGCTCTGAAACAATTAAATAATAAATAATTTGATTTTTTAAGACAAATTCATGGTCATGCTGAAAGAGTTTTAGAGCGTATATGTGTATCTAAACCCAAATACAAGCCATCATTTTATGTTTTAAAAATTACAGCTTTACCTCTTCTTCCTTGGAAGCTGCTCACCATTCATGTATATGTACAAATAACCACATGTGCATACATGCAAAAATTCAGCTTTGCATACTTCACATGAAACTCACAGAGTATCTCTGTGCTTGTGAGGTGAATCATCCTGTCCCAAATTTTTTAAGATGAACCAAAATCATACCAAACAAAGGGAAACCCTGACCATCTCCAATTTAATGTAGTATTTTACTTATCCATATTGATATGGACTCAAATAAGCCCATCCAAAACTAAACAAGGCAGATTTAATTATTATAGCCATATAGCGGCCTGAAACATGAGGTATTGATGGCAATTTAATAATTATCCTCAGAATTTCAGTATCCACCAAAGCATTCAATCATCTTGCGAGACAAGGTAGTTTCTTTTAAACTTTTTTCTATTTGGTTTCAATTTTCTTGACTTTCCCTTTATCCAGTGTACCATAGCATGCTAAAATTTTGTTATGTCTGATTAGTTCCTACTTAAGTTTTCCTGTAATGGAACTACAATTCCTGCTCCACCCTGTGCTCAATATTATTTATACAATATTTTTGAAGGGATGTATGTCTTGAAACTTATCATTTAACCACACTAAATATTTACTCTTTCTCAAATTTTAATCAAATCTCTATACTCTTGCTGATGATAGACTTAGTCTTGCCAAATGTAAGGATTTCTAGTTTTACTGTTCACTTTGAAGCTTATTTTTAAGGGTTAGACTTAACCTTAATTTTTTTCTTAAGCACACAGTGTTGTATTTCTAGATTGGTTTTATACATGCCCAGTTTATCCACCAGTAAGGTAAACTTAATTCTATTCGGGGTCATCTCAACTGCTACAAGCAAGTGTTGTTTGAATTTCATGAGCATTTCTTTACAATGCTGTAAAATTTAAGGAGTTATTTTCTTATATATCTTGATAAGAAAACAATGGACAATTTTCTTTTAGTCTGAGCTTCCCATGAATGATAATCAAGTGACATTAGAAGCATTTTTTAATGATTTTTCAAGTTCCCTATTGATCTTAACCTTTATTTTCTTGAGCAAAATTCAACAGTTAGACAAAATCCTCTGTGCTCTGAATGTTTTCAAAACTTTGGAAGCTACACAATATGCAGTACACAGAGGAAAATATAAGAAAAATTGACATACAATGCTCTGGACTGAAGGATTTAAGTCACACAGGCTTCAGATTGCAGTGGAAAAAGCAGAACTGGAAACATCTAATTTAGTTTATACTGCTGGTACAATGGCCAAAGTGATTAAGTCCTCTCTTTGTCTACAATCACCTTAAGCCCAAGGAAAAAATAACCAAAAAATGGGTGTTTCCATAAAATTTATAATACAGTGAAATGAGATTTGTTATTAGTATGTGAAGAGCCTTGTAGGGCATCCTACACTCAGACCTTGACAAGAGCAAGCAGTTTCACACATACTGAGCTCTGATGGGCGTCTGAGCTCACCCAACAGGATACACACCCACAGATACCCACACACTGATACTGCAGGATATGTCACACGAGTATCTCTAGGTGCCACACAGGATTCTGTTCTCATTACAAAAGCACTGCAGGATATGTCACACAAATATCTATAGGTGCCACAGAATTGTGTTCTCATTACAAAAAGTTCTTTGGACTATTTTACTACAGCTGCACTAAGGGAGCACTTCAGAGCCAATTTGAAAATAGCAGGGGTCACAGTACATTAACAAAGATCAGCCCCATGAGGTTATTATCTTTTTTTTTTTTTTTTTACTGCAGCCTAACAGGACAGACATGAAGCTTAGATCCCATTTCATAATGAAATAACAAGGTTGTGCTATAGCTGCTCAGAGGGAACACTTCAAATGTGACCAAACTGCTAATTCTGCTATAACTGTCCAAAGTGCCTAAAGGGGCATTTAAAAAAAAAAAAAAAAAAAAAAAAAAAAGCATCTGCCACTGAATAAATCCCCAAATGTACAAGGTCTGAGGGCAACATTTTGAAGGAGAAATATTTAAATGTTAGAAGCAAAATTTGCTTAATAAGAGACATTGGATTTTCATTTGACATACACGTGCCCATCTCAAATTACGATAATATGCAGTTGAAGTCAAAAATGAACATCATAAAAGATAAAGTCCGCAGTACATCAAAACACAGTACACAGACACATTCCATTTGAAAATCACTTTATTTATTACAGCTAGTGATAATACCAATTGCTAAAGGAGAAAAGATGCTTTCTCTCAGTTCCACACTGCTGATAAAGCATCAGATAAGAACCATTCCTTGGAAATTTACAAAATGAATTCAAGTTGATTCATTTTTTTTTTTCACTGAAGACTGGAAAACTACAAAACCTACCAGTGGTCATTCCACTGCTGTCTTCTGACAATTTCTTACATTCTAAAAGGCTACTTAGTGCAGGATCAGTGCAGGTCAGACTCTGCTTGGATTTCAAATTAATGCAATTTTAAAGTACTTCTACGTAATTAATTAAACATGTACAATATTTGTGCTAAAAAATTGCAGACTCTTATAAATTAATCCCCATCCTTCTCTGTAGCTGTGTTGACATTTATCAAAATACATAACATTAATATATTAAAGCCAACCTGGTGATAAACATCTTACAAGTGTCTATAAAGAAAGCAGTAAATAAAAAGAACATTTTAAATATGGAACAGCACCACTATTCTCATGAAATATACACAGATATATTCAGCCCTGTCTCTTATTTGCAGTGTCATAAATACTATGCAGTGGTATTTTATTATGTTATAGTAGCACTTTTGCTTTTGACAAAAGAGATTATGTGTTGTGAATACAATTGGAAAGACAGCACCCACTCCAAAATAACCTCATATATTAAAAGTCATGGTAGAAAACTTATTATCCACTGATTCTCAAGTCCCAGTTCAGTCCTCCAGCAAAAATATTTCCTTTCTTATTCCTTTTTAGACTGACTGTACTAATTACAAATTTGTTACAAATACACTCATAAAAAAATAGTCACGATTATGTTCCCTTCCAAAACAAAAGGAAATGTGATTAATATGAGCATAGGGAAGAGAAAAACACAGACTCAAGCCTCTTTTGCTGTAGCAGTCCTAGGGTCTGTACAATGCAGGCTGAAATGTTCTTAAATTCAAAGAAAGGAAGAAATACCATTCCATTTGTCAAAGATTTCAATAAACCACGTTTTGCCCTTTCTCCCGTTCCTTCCCTTTCACTGCTTCATCTTATGGAAAAAAATTATGCTGGATTTGTGACATAATTTTCCTGACTGCAATGCCACACATAGGATTATGACTTAACCAAAGGATCAGGCAGAAAATAAGGTGTGAGGAGAGGCTGTGAGCTTTTCTGCTGTATTAAAGCACAAATCTTCAACAGTAGTGCAAAGAACATAGACACTGCTAACCAAGGACATTGCTTTTACTGTGAACATTCTCACTCAGACTTGCTCCACTATGACAGCTCACTTGATCACCATCGAGGCAGACAAAACTAGAAATGCCACAGACAGCCTGGCTACACCTATGGGGTTTTTTTCTTGCTACATTTTTTTGGCCCATCTGACAAATGATAGTTCTCACTCTCCAGGACAGAGAGACTCCTCCACCTGCCAGTTCTTCCTTTACCTTGCCATCAATGTACAGTTGGGATCTTCAAGAACCTCCCATCCTTGTACTTCACTACAGATTAAGATCTGGACTTCAGCACAGGATAACTAATAAAGAAATTCTAACAAATTACCTTTCTTACTGTATCATTTGTCAAAAAGTAACATTCGCAGACATTTAAATATTTACTTCCATCTTAAAAAAAAAAAAAAAATTGGAAGTCTTCATTTGAAAGTGAAAGCAAGCTGTGCTCACAGATAAGGATGTTCTATGCTATGAATACCTGTGCAAGTGGTTAGAGAGCCTTTACACACCTATTATTCTCTTTCACAGGATTGAGAATAGAGGAGCTGTGGGTCTACAGACACTCCTCTAGGCTGTTACAAGTAAGAATAGACACTGACATTGAAAACTGGTGCTTTACAAACTACAGCATTTAAGTTTAATATTAGTTCCCAGAACCTTTGTTAGTGTCTTGAGCATTAAGGACAGCACAGTTCCACTACTACTGGTAAAATCTTCATGTGCAAATGGCTGCTTATCACATTATGAAAATGTCTGTACACTGAGAATTTAAAATGAGGTGTCCAATAACAAGCTGAGGGTTTTTTTGCCATGTGGGATTACAGGTGCATTGGGATAGATGAGGCTGAGCAGGGTGATAAAAAGGAGAAAAGAACCTACACAGAAAAATGGAGGTAAAATGCAATGTTAGATTTCATAATACATATCCTGAAGGCTCCACTGTGATCCAATCCCAAAACATTTCTCCAGGGTCAAGTCAACAGCTGGAGGGCATTTGTTTGGGCTTTGGGTTGTTGTTTTTTTGTTTTTTGGTTTGTTTTTTTTTTTTAATTAGATTAAAGAGGGAAAATTTAAGGTAGATGCTTGATAAACTTTTAATACTGCAAACCACCCAAAGAAGGGTGGTTTAAGAACATGGCACAGACCTGTCTGTTTTTCACCAAAGAGCATTAAACTACTATGGGAGACTTATTTAGGCAAGTCACCATCACTAGGCAAAGCAGCAGTACTATAAATTAACAACCCTACTGTTAAATTCACATATGGAAGAAATTCCAATTCTAAAGTAATAGAGTCAGTGGGAAGCCATCAAAAACTGTGAATTGCTGCAGAGGAGAAGAATTTTTTGTACCCCTTACCTAGTACCAAGGAAAGTAAGGTCCCCCCAAAGAGACATTCATAGATTACTGCTGTGAAATGAGTCTTATTTGCAAGGAGGTAAACTACTGTTAGAGCTCCTAGGGTCATTCTAAAAACCTCAGACAAAAAACTCACAGTCAATTCTAAAGAAACCACCAGTAGAAATACTAGACTAATTTTAAGCATCATGCAGTGCATGGGTAAATGGGAAGGAAAAATGGAGAAAGAGTAAATTATTACCCCTTGAAAACTATAGCAAGAAAAATGCACAAGTTTCCCTGTTCTAAACAAATGCATTACTGCTAAATAGGGACAGATATTAAAACAATAATTCTGTGTTTATGCACTTAAGAATTCCAAAATTTTAAGAATTCACTAAAGAAAACCAAACACATAGCAATAGCAACAAGACACAAGGATTAAAGTTTTTCCTGTGAATACAAATATGTGCTTTATAGGAGCTTTTAGTTTTGGTTTCAAGGATTTAACTTACTCCCAAATGAAGAGTCCACAGCAGCTTTCTTCCAGAAAGAATCTCCAGGAGCAGTTCAAGTTATCTTTGTAGACATTTAACCACAGGGGGTTCTAAAAGTCCAGCTACAGTAGCTCAAAACAGCCGCTAATTCACACTAACCATGATCTTTTCTATCTTATTGTACACAGATATAACATAAATGCACACCCTGAAGGCTTTTACTGCATCCTCCTCTTCCCAAGAGTTTTGGCAGCCCCAGCTGAGAATTAATTGAGAAAGAGACAAGAGAAAGCAGCTAAATATTAAGCAAAGTCCACAGCCTTTCCCTGGGGTCTGCTTTTAAACTGAGCCTCTCAAGATTGCCTTCAGCTGTAGACAATATGCTACACCTGTGTTACAGATTTACCACACCCCAGCATCCCCCCTTTTCCTTCCTTTTCCTTCCTTTTCCTTCCTTTTCCTTCCTTTTCCTTCCTTTTCCTTCCTTTTCCTTCCCTCCCCTGATGTTGTCCCAGCCCAGGGGCTGCTTTTGTGGCTGATCTCAGGGCCAGCATCCCCCCTGCCCAGCCCAGGTCCACTCCCTTCACTGGGGGCTCTCTGGGGAGGGTGGGCTTGGCACAGCAGCCCTTGATGTGGACCCTGGCACAGTGGGTCAGATTCTGAGCACTTTTCATCCTCAAATCATCTTCTGTCGTGGTCTGAAACTACACCTAAATAACAACACAAAAATTGAAAGTAAGAATTTTACAAAGATTTCAGATTTATCCCTTACCATGAGGAAAGGTTTAATGTCCCAAAAGTATTGCTCCTTTAATCCCTGTGGGTACATATCTGCCTCATTCAGCAGCTGGACTGACAGGAAAACATTTTTCCACTTTCTTCAGCACAGAGAGAGTGCTACTGTCATAAAACTGATAAATCAGGATTTGCTTTGTTTTATTTTATACTGAACCACAATTGCAGACCTAATAAAAGCCACACAGATGTACTTGTCAGGATGATAGTGAGTTAGTGCACCATTCTCCTACCTCCAGAAACTGCAGGGAATGCCACAAGCTTAAGCTGCAAGTTAAATGAGGACAGTGAATTCATCCTTGTCTACTCTAACCCACATGATGCATATCTCCTTGTACAGCTATTTAAACTCATGCACCTCCTCTGACTTCAATAGATTTCCTCCAGAATCAGAACAGTGGAGTAAGGCATATCTAGGCTGTAGGATTGAATAGAAATGTCAACAAACGCAGTCATCGTACCCAGTATATTATGGGAGAGTTCATGAGGACAGTGTTCAAAAATGGGCTGCAATGGTTCATTTCATTGTGGTGTAAACTAGAGGGCATTCAGCTTGCATTAGGATTCAATTTGTCTGTCAGATTTAGAAAATTATTCAAAGGAAGATGACGTGCAATTGCTGAAAGACATTGCTTGTAACTCCTGAGAAACTGAGTGATGCTGATCTCACAACCATTTGTCTGAAAGAAGAATTTGATCTGTAACTTCCACAGTTAATAAGAAAAGCATCACCAGTAGCTATTACAATGCAACATTTGTTCCCATTAATTTGATGAAACAAAGCATTATAGCGCATCAAATAAAAAATATATCCAAAAGCCCATATTTTAAAGCTTAAATACTTTTAAATAGACTTCCAATTTGATTCATAGGAAGAATTTTAGGCAGATTTGAAGTGCTAGTTAAAGGTAATTCCATACAGACAGCCTTTTTTGGTGCTAATATGCCATTTAAAACACATGCTCTACAAGCTTCAGTGAGACTGGTTTGAAACGGAGCACAAGCACTTTGTTTTTCTTCCAATTAACCTTTTATGTAGGTATTTGGTTTGCAAAGCTCAATATGTTAGAAGAGTTTTGTGTCTAGAATGGGATAAAATAAAATGGCAGCAACGTAAATTCATATGTTTAGAAATCTGTTGAGGTAAATCCTACATCAAATCAGTTAAAGAAAGTATTGTATTGCTTTTGGGGCTAATAAGATCGATTCCAGACAATCATGTCTTCTGTTTCATTGTAGAATGAGATGTTCTTCCACGCTGAGTCTTTGCACAAAGTATGAGAGATGCTGACACAGTCAATAGTCTGTTCCTTACAAAAAATAGTTCAAAGGCTTTATGTGAATAACATTATCCTATTTTCTCAAAATCCTTCCTGGCATAAAGTAGCATGTCCACAGAAAGGGATTCCAGCTGATTTTTAACATTAAAAAAAAAAAAATTATGAGGGCTCAGCAGACCAGAAGGTAACAGAGAAATTATGTGCTTTTTCCTGAAACTAAGTTGATTAAAGTCAATAATCTCAGATAGCTTAGGATAACTAAGCTCAAACTTCTTAGCAATAATTCTTGATGAGGTCTTCACTCCTAAAAGACCAAGTGACGTCTGTCATCACTCCTAAAAGGAGAAGAAAGGAAAAGTGGGTTTTTTTGTTGGTTTTAATATGGGTTTAGGGGGTATTTTTGGTTTGTTTGTATTCTGATAGCAAAATAAATCATTAAAAATCATAAAAATTAATATCCTCTGATTCTTTTTTTAAATGTTTGCGATCAACTTTTCTGTCAATACTTTATATTTAATATTTTATTTTGTTGTACTTTTTTTAATTACTGTTTTGCTATAATTTTTAATCAGAAATTTTGTAGAGCAGCTTTTGATTCTGAAGTAAAAAAAAACACTTGCTGTTATACCCGTGTGCATATCTGGACTTAACTGCTTTGTGAATGCACATGGGCTGATATTCCAAGTTAAATAGGTCAATATTTAGTCTAAGTCTAAATATTTATGTTCCTTTTAATGAAAATGTTTGCCATATTCATTACTATAGCCTGACATGATCTGTCCAATGAAATATTTTATTGATTTTATTTAAAAAGGTCATAAAGAGTCATCCAAATTAAATTTCAAAGCTATGTAAAATACAATACAGTTATTTGAGAAGAAAAGGAAAGACAGAAATTTCTACCTATGGAAGATTTTATTTGATTTGAAATTTTTTCCCTTTTTTCCCTCCAAAACAAATTTGTCATGTTTCCAATTCAACAGAAACACAAAATTGACACATAAGTTCATTTTTAGGCATAGAAATTGTACAACTTTTCAATGCACATAATGATGATTGTCAGTAACAAATGGCAATTATGTCTACAGCTGAAACTATTTTAATGATCATGGGTTAGATACTGCATTTGGGACTTTATTTTGTGCACAGGTATAGCTACTCTTTCAGTATTATATTTTTCTGAATAAATAGCAAGACAACCTGGACAGAGATGCTCAGGGGGAGAATATTTCAGAGACCAAATGGTTGAGCAGACTCACATCAACATGCTTGTACTAACAGGGCCTTGAATGGGACTTAAAGATCTTCTTAGGAATGAAAGGGAATTGGGAACTCCTTGTTGGAGCTTGAAAATCATTGATTTCCTGAGAGCAAGGATTCATTGGGTAGGGGAGAACTGTAAATAATAATTATTACTCTAGTTTTCCCCAATAGATGAACATTCTCTGTTCAAAACAGTTAAATAGTCAACCTAATTTTCTAGTAAAAAAAATTTTGAAGCATTTAGCTTTTGATCACCGGTAATTCATTTTCCAGGGGGCTGGAGACACAACCAGGCATACTTTTCTCAAAGCTTTGACCAACTTAGATATTAATAGGAGCTACAAAATCACATTAGGAAAAAAACCCCATAAACATTTTAGTAGCTCTTTCCAAATGAAATCCAAGGCCTCAAACAAATTCCAAGGTCCCAGAATAGTTTCAAACCGAAAGTAAACTTTCTCAGTAGGTGACATCATGGTTTAGCCCCACCCATCTGCTCCTTCACTCCTCCCTGATGGCATGGGAGAGAGAGTAAGAAGAGCTAAAATAAGAGAACTTGTGTGTTGAGATAAAGACAGCTCAACAGAAAAAGCAAAATCCATGCATGCAAGCAAAGGAAAGCAAGGAATTCATTCACCACCTCCCGCGGGCATGCAGGTGTTCAGCCATCCCCATCACTGGGAATACAAATGCCATCGCTCTGACCCTCTCCCCTGCTTCCCTCTTGTTCCCCCAGCTCTATACCCTGAGCACAATGCCAGATGGTCTGGGATATCCCTTGGGTCAGTTGGAGCCACCTGTCCCTTCTGTGTCCTCTCCCAACTCCTTGTGCTCCCTCAGCCTACTTGCTGGTGTGATGGAGTGAGAGGCAGAAAAGGCACTGGCTCTGTGTAAGGGCTCCTCAGCTGAAACAAAAATAACCCTGAATTATCCATGCTGTTTCCATTAAAAAATCCAAAGCACAGCCCCATACTAGCTACTGTGAAGAAAATGAACACTATCCCAGCAAAACTGGCACAGATGATAAGTACTAGAACTAACATGCAGTTTAAAAAAAAAAAGTTCCACCAAAACTCAAACAAACAACAAAAAAAGACCAAACAGAGCTAACACTACTTTTCATATCCAGGCTACAAAAGCTGTGTCACTTCACTTTCAAAAACAAAATTACACAAGACAGCTTGAGCCAATCTAACACCTTGTCACTGCTCCCTACTGCATGCTGTCTCTGTTTACCTTGCTTTAGCTGCAACATATATCAGGCCTCTCCATGCGGCAGTTTCAGATGCTTTTCTGCTGGGATAGTGCAATCAGTCTTTTGAGCAATGATCTTGGGCAGAGCCTAAAAAGGAGCAGAATGACACCATGTGAAGGAGGGAGGAAGAGCTGCTCCTGCAGCCACAGAAGAGGAAACCTCCCCATCCGGCAGTGGTCGGCTGTGGGACCGACTTGGGGTGGCAGGTAATTCCAGCTGGAGAGGGATCAGGTTATAATGGTTTTGGCAGCTTTAGTGTTCAGGATTTACAAGCTTGAGAGAGACCTAAACAGGTGTAATGATGTTGGTATAGATAGTGATGTAATGATATAGATATCATGGATATAGTGTACATTCTGATGACTAAATTACACAGGATTTGTCATTTTACTGTTGATCCTAGAGCACAGAAAGACCATCAGATGCCAGGTTTCATTGCCAAAATTTCAAGAACTCCTGAAGACTGCTGTTGGTTAGGAGTAATATGGCACTGCTGGTCTCAGAAGTGCAAAAAGTTGATTGTTATGAGAGCACAGTAGAATTGTGCTGCCTCTTCCATCTGCAGCTCTCAAAGGGTAAAAGCCTCCTCTGTTTTGTAACCATCCGACTGTCTCAGATGCACAAACAGCAAGTTGAACTGCATTCTTGCAATGCCACAATGTACAACCTCTGTTATCTTCCTACAGTTCTATACAGAGACCCAGCAGTGGAGAAATCATGGGAGGAATTAAACTAAAAAGTGCGCTAATAGAAAGAAAAAAATATTGAAGAAAGGAGTATCTATCTGCATATATTTATGTCTAGATATGTCTTAAATTGCTAAATTGCCAAAATTATTTTTAAGACTATCTAGATTTTTCGTAAGTGAAAATGAAAATAATTTGTAAGATATTATGCAAACGTTGTATTTATTATTAGTGAAATCACAGTTTTATTAAAGTTCTATTGGTACAGGGAAGGTGAACTCATGACATTTGTATGACATTATTCAAAAGCTCTTAAAGGATACGTGATGGATTTCAGAGGAGTTTGGCTTCAGAATTTTAAAATGTTCTTATGGTATAGGAAAGCTGCAACAAGCAAAGATAGAAGATTATACCAAAATGGATTTCACTGAAGAGGTTAAACCACAGGTTCCCATATTAATTTGTTTACCTCATATCAGCACACTGAGGGTATACCTCTTTAGATTATGTCAGATCATTCATATCTCAAGAGCAAAGCCTCTCTCATAGACCAGAGAACTGATCTTTTCAAAAATGCAAAATAAAGTAATGCAAATACATTTGGGCACAGAGTGGGATAAAGAAGGCCAGTCAGTAACTGATGATGGAAAAACTAATTGCAACAATGCATTTTTATCACTTTCTCAGTGGCTCCTTATTAAGATATTTACATACTGAAAAGAAATTAATGGGAATAAAGACACTGAAAGACAGATTCTTTAATGCAGCCTTATTTTCTGAATCTTATCTTTATTGGGATACACACACAACATTCTAAAAAAACAAACATAAACACTTGATTTATAGAAAAAATCTCATTCTCTCTATGCATACTGGTCTTGATCCCATATAAACCCAAATAACATCCCCTGGAGTATAGTGCAGAAATATTTCATAGGGAAGGTCACATTTGGTATGCCACTCTTGGAGATACACATTAAAAAAAGACACGAAGAAATCTCAAAATCCACTGCTTAATCGACCATTTTGCTTCACAGGAACAATCACATCTGAAAATCACCAGGTCTATTTCAATCACCAGGTGGATGTAGCAGTTGCCAAAGGCAGAGTCAGTCTTCTTTCTCTCCACGGAACTCCATAACATGCAAACAGTTTCCTGGCATAAAGCTCCAGAATATTCTGACACAGACATATTTGTAAAACTGAAGTAAACCCCACTTCCCAGCTGGGAAAAACAATTTCAAGGTTTTCAGAATTCTACAAAGGCTTATTTTCTCATTTAAAGCTGTAAATAGCTAAGTAACATGCGTCTCGGCAAGTGGAGACTTTTGCATTTTTTTAACAGCACCTGCAAAAAGAAAGAGAAGAATGACAAACTAAAGTATGTGTGGGTTGATTACATGTTAGAGGAATGGTTTTACATCCACTATATGATTTTTAAGAAATGAATTCATTTTGATTTAAAATGATAAACACTTCTTTCAAAGAAAACTTTGGCAGATAATATCATTTAGATTTCCATGTTCTAAAGTTATTTTTCTCTGAAGTACTTCTCTGCAAAGTTACTGCAAACAGCATATTACAGTAACCTAAACTAAAATATTTATTATGTGCAACTGATAGTTTGTGACCTATTTCTATATAGGTCTTCCCTTCGTTCACCTATCAACCTTAAGATACATCAAGAATTTTTTTCCTTTTATCTTTCACTGAACATACCCTGAACCAAAAGGCACTTATATAAATCAGAATGATCAAGAAATGTGTTTGAAGTTCAATATTTTTAGCATCTCTGACATAGTTTGTCCATATTAATATTAAAATGAAACAATCTCAGTGAAGTACAGTTCAATTTATGGAATAATTATACTCCATAAATATTTTAGCAAACACATTATTAGGTCCTGTACGTAGCTTATGTATTTTTGTGATCTAATTAATTATAATGCTCTGGAAAAATCTGTGGCCTCCTGAATTGAATGATTGGTCCTTTTTAATGATATATTGTATATTATGAAAATAAAATCACCTTATTTTGTCCCGTAAAAACAAGGCAAGAATTCACTGCCAGTATGCAATTGCTTTGTTATGTCAGTGACCTAAATCTGAAACATAAATTGTTCCAGATGTTTAGCCCACAAGTTGCTCTAAATCTAGAGCACGGAGTATTAAATATTCAGGTGGAAAATTTCTGATGTACTAGACTGGGAGTCGAGAGATTCAGGTTCTGCTTGTTTCTGTGCCACTTCAGATGCTTTCCTGATTTGTGATGTCGCTTTCCTGACATGTCCTCTTTACATATATGATAAGAGCCATGCTAGCTCATCAGGAAGGAACCCTGATGTCATTTATTATTGTTGATTCTAAAATGGGTTCCATATCCAGGTATTACACAAGCATTTCAGATGGGAAAAAACCCCAAAAAACCAAAAAAAATCCAAACCTTCCAAAAAAGATCCTAAAAAACTAAAACAAAATGTGATATCTGTTCAGATATCACATTTTATTTGACATTGTCATATTTACCTTTCTTCCATAACTCAAGAGACAATCAATAATTAAAGAGATACATAAATCAATGTGTTCTTCTAACTGACACATTAGTCCATTACCCATTTTTCACTTAATTTTATTTACCACCAGTTGGAAGACTTGCTTCTTTCTTTCATTAACTTCAGGCTCCTGAAAGTGGTGTGTCTTTCATTTACTAATCTGACATCTGAACAAATAGATATACCTGATTATTGCTAGGATGCTCCAAGAAAAAAGCATGAATTCAGGAACAAAACAGCAGGGAAAGAACTCCTAAGTGTCTGTCCTGCTTAATATACTTGGCAGCAAAAAGGAAACATTACAAAAAAAACCAATTTGATATGATACTTGCTGTATTTTGCACAATGCTTTTGGTTTTACTTGTGTTCCACATCTTTTCCTAAAGCTATCCTCAACTATTTAACCCTTAGAAGTACCACAGTCCAGTTCAGGCAGCCTGCAGATTCAGAGGAGCATAGAATGGTTTGGGTTGGAAAGAACCTTAGAGATCATACACTCTCAATCCCCCTGCCATGGGCTGGGACACATTCCACTAGAGCAGGCTGCTCAGAGCCCCATCCAACCTGGTCTTGAACTTTCCCAGGGATGGAGCAGCCACAGCTTCCCTGGACAATTTGTTCCAGTGCCTCACTGCCCTCACGGTAAATGCCTTTTTTCTAATATCTAATCTAAACCAACCTTCTTTCAGTTTATAACCATTACCTCCTACCCCTACCACTGCAGGACCCTATAAAAAGTTCCTCTTCAGCTCCCTTTTAAGCCCATTTCACAAGATACTGGAATGCTGCTGTAAGGTCTCTTCTCCAGGATGAACAGCCCCAAGTGTCCCAGCCTTTCCTCACAGGAGAGATTCTCAATCCCTCTGATCATCTCTGTGGTTTCCTCTGAACTCACTCCAACAGGTCCACATCCTTCCTGTGCCAAGGACCTCAGAGTTGGATGCGACTAGTGTTCCAGCAAGGCTACTCATGAGAGCAGAGTAGAGGGACAAAGAACTGCTGGTCACACTTCTTTCAGTGCCATAAAAAAGTCTCTTCAGAACTGGAAAACCTTCAGCAGTGACATCAGAAATATATCATCTTCAGATGGAACCTCAAGGGCAGAAGGGAGGGACAGTTGCAGTTCTACCATTCCTTCAGTCATGGTAGAGAATTCTCCTCACACAATTTATAGTCATTCCAAACCTCCCTTGACTTATTACCTTCACGGGGTTTTTCTCAGGGGCTGGCTAAGAAAGGTCATTCCCTGCATCTGACAACCAGCTGTTCAGCAACAGAGAACAAATGAGATGGGCTTAGCTGGAACTTGAATGAGTTATCCTGGAAATAAACTAGAAGGGAAGAAAAATGTCTCTAACTGGTGTGCACAAACCACTTCTGCCCATCCATCCCAAGTGGTGGGAAATGAGGGAGGAAAACTCTGCCCCTCCTACAAGGTTCAGTGGTTCCCCCACCTCCTTTGTCCAGCTGAGGTGCTGCCAGTGTTGCACTGCAGATGGCAAGGGGAATAATAAAGCTGCCCACTTCTCCTCCACATGCCAGAGCTTAAGCCTAGACTGCCTCAAAGTACCTCAGCAAGGCTGTGTGTTACACCCATCGCTGTAACCTCCCTCAGAACTGATTTTAGCAAAAAATGCTGCTGTCACTACTGAATTCTCACCTTGGAAGTATTCATCCTGGTTTTCCATGAGAGAGGTTTTCCATAAACTTTAAGAATAGTTTTCTTTATGTATAGCTGATGGTCTACCTAATCAATTCCCTGTCAAAGACATCTCTAAGAATGGGATCTTACTTCAAAAGTCACCAGGAAAAATCTCTTTTACTAGGCTTTAGAGTTTCTCTGACAGTGAAGGTTTTTCTATTCATAGTATCTGCAGCACTTGTTACACAAACAGAAAGTCACTGATTGATAAGACTTGACTTATTAATTGTGCACAGGGACCAATTATAATAGATTATTAGAATGAACCTTTGTCCCTGAAGATGTTGAGACTAGAATCACAGGAAGTCAAATATTGTGACAACTACTCTTTTGGGGTTGGATAGGAGCTTGAAAGTTATTGAAATAAAATATCAATGGCTAGACATGCATATAATGTAATTAAATGTATTAAAATAATGCAGAAGTTCCCAAAATATGATTCATACTTCTGAGCTACCAACAAAAGAAAAGAACTGCTGCTGCTGGAAGGAGCAGTTGGCAAAAAGACTGGGTATACAAAAGCAACCCAAATAAACAGATAATCCTCTCAAACAAGAAAGCATGCAGCTGGATTTTTCTATCATTTTATGACTAAGTAGCATAATAGGGATGAGGAATGTGATGCAGAATTCTTTGCCTTATACTTCAAAATCTCAGGAAGGATTTCAAATACTGAAGAGATGTTGCTGAGATTAAAGAAGCCCTTGTTCTGTATTACCATAATGCATCAAATAAAAAAGTTACAGGTTATTACATGTCATAATTAAAGTCATAACCAATCCAAGAGCTCACCTGACACTTTGTAACTGGATAAAATATCACTAATATAAACTGATTTCTCTACATGTAAATCTTAAGTGTGTGGAATCACAAACCAGTGTGGTTCCAGAAGGCATATTCAGTCTGTAACACCATGAACACCTAATGCCAAGCAATATACACAACATTACTCACAGTACAGTGCTATTTTGATGCAGAGTGTGCATTCATGCATTTTTTTAAATTAATGAAATAATTTCAGTAGAAAGACCTTGCCAATGCTTGTGTATTGATGGTTCAAGATGCATTTTTCTTCCTATGTGGTTGCATTGCTTCTATTTAGGTGACATTTCATGACTATTTCTAGGGTAAAATAGAAAAGCAAAAAAGATGTAAATATAATCACAATGTGGCATAAATTTGCTGGACCTTGCCATGTAATTCCTGTCAACAATTTGAACATACATTCCAATGGCATAAATGGTCCAATAGCAGTATCTGGTTTCAACTGTTTTATTCAATAGGCACAAAACTGCATTTCTGAATAGGAAACCACATTTGGGTTTTTTTGCTATTACCTCTTCTCATACGCAAATATTTCTGAGAAACAGGCTGCATTCTGATAATAAAATTCGTTTAGTACCTAGTAAAAATTATCTATAAAATGCAAAGGAAGAGTCTGATTAATCTTAAGAGGACTTACGAATGTTTTCTTAAATATTTTTCTTTCTCATTGTTGACTGTAAGCTTTAGTGGCCATAAACCATTCATCTAAAAGAAAGGCCTTAAAGTTGCAGCTTTATTCTGACCCACAAATTTATCAAAACTGAATTCGAGGATTTGTAAAGAAACTGCATGGATAAATATAGCACAATCTTTTATTAGGAAATTATAATGGATATAGTATAATCTTATCTCATTCATCTTGACGTTCTTGTACCTTTTTTCTGTTCCCCTGTATGCAATAATTTCCTTTTGTTATTGCTGTTGCTGTGAGTAAGACAATAGAGGTCACTGCTGATGGTGTAAGCTGAGAGTTGGCCTGAGGTTCCCTTCTTGAGGAGACACTATCATCTGTCCTTTTCAGAAAAAAGGAAATGCTGACATTTTGTAAACAAAATCAACTGGCTAAGCTGACAGCCCCTACAGTGCTCTGTATTCAAAGATGCTTAAAAGCTATTATCTGATGAACATTTGTGAGAAAATAAATATTACGATATGTAACATTGTTTTACCGTTTCAGTGAGGACATTTGCATGCAGCAGAGACGGGGAGGTTTGTACACAATGTGAAGCTGACATGTTGGCATCACTGAAAAGATAGGGACTAGTCACTTTTGAAAGGTCATTCTTCAAAGGAAATTATTTTTCTCTGTTATCTCGCACACAATTGTTTAGTTTTCAAACTTTCCAAAGGCATTCAGATTTCAATATAATCACAATAGTGCATTCCATTAACTATGAAAAAGATTAAGAATGACCTTTCATCAGGCAAAAGACACAGAAAAACTGGCAGCTTTATGTGTTTGTTTTCAATTAGATATAAAAATGCATCAATGTTGCAATTTTCAGCTACATTCTAGCACAAAGGTGGGCATTTCAGACTGTGCAGGTATTAAGAAAGTGTGAACATTGAATGAACAATGAATGTATATGAATGAGTGAAGAACATTTAAAGAAAAAGTGAAAATTGGTTGTGGCAGCAGTGGGAAAAGAGTGTATTTAAGCAAACAAAGAAAATGAAAAATTAAACATCTGTTTATGGTCATTGCCTAGAAATTTTGCCCTTTTTTGTCAAGATGTTTCTTTTTTTACACCTTTTTTAGGTACATGCAGCATTGAAGGAGGGAAAGCCGAGCCTGACCAACAAACACCCCTCATTCATGCTCCATCAAAACATGGGCTTGATTAGTCATGGTATAGAAACAAAGTTTATCAGCTGCTCCTAAAATACAGATTTGGTGAGGCATGGGCTGAGGGTTCCCATCTTGGCACCTTGATCTGGGTGACCTCTTCTTACCCCCAGGGTTTCTTTGCAGTTGATACCTGTCTGGGAGAGGATAGGAACCGAGTGGGGAAAAGGAGGAAAAGGTGTACACCCAACCCTTGTCACACAGGTGGCCAGTCACAGCTTCCAGTTCCAGGTTATATCTGCAGAGCAATAGCTGCTCCCAGCCTGCTCCAAAACCTCTCAGCTAACACTGGGTACTCAGACAATTTGCTGTTGGTGGCATGACATTCCTCTTTGGCAATACTCAAAGCTTCACTGATCTTTGCCTATAATCAGCAGTCACAGCAGCAAGGATATACTAAAGGGTTTGGTTATGAAATTCCTCTGGGTCCCATCAGATTCATCTCATCCAGTATGCAGCCTTCTCTCCAGTTCCCAGCTTTCTCTTCCCTATTAAAGATTTCAGCCACAGACAGGGTGGGGAGAATCTTTGATTAAAACAATTTGGGTTAGTTTGTACCTCCAGGCTTTTCTGGAAGAGACTCTACAGCCATTCTAAGAAGTGAATATAATTATTAAATAAATCTCAGTGAAGCAGTGGTCAAATTGAATCTTGACGCACAAAAGGGTCACTTACCATGACCTGCAGTGAAGGAATGACCTTAAACCTACTGCATTTGTTTGATTAATAACCCCTGAAGACCACCAATGGCCCCTGCAAGGGGATATGCTCATTGTTTTGGGTCACATTCTGTGACATGGGGAGCAATGCCAGCTGGGTAGGACTTGTCACTGTTTCCTGGGTAAATCTTGCAACAGGCTGAGATGTTCCTTGTGATAGAATCATTCACCTGAAGTCGTCATTCTTTACCGAATTCTAAAAAATCAACGGTGATATATTGTGAGTATTTTTCATTATTATTATCATAATACCAGTTTTGGCAGAATTATAGGATTACAGCTGATTCAAAAAGGAGGGAAAATTCATCTTAGCTTGAGGGATTTGTTTTATAACTTCTTTTCTTTTCTGACAGATATCCAACAGAGAGAAATTCAAGTACTTTTTAGAGGATTTTTGTCAAATAAACTGATAAAAGCAATACTGAATTAGTCCATTTCCTAGATAACCTAACTATTTTTTCTTTTGTAAACTGCCTATTTGTAGGGCACTGAAAAGCTGTTCTGACACTGAGGTGGAGTCAGTTTTGTTTGATACACCAAAAATATGTGATTTTCTTTGTAAGGACATCCTGACTACAAGGACTGGAATTCAAGCTGTTTTTATGAGACAAAATTTTGAAAGTATTTTGGTAACTGGAGTATCAATATCCTCATTATGTTATCATACAGCACTAGCACAAATTAATTGTGATTTATCAGAAAAAAACACAGATATCCAACTCTTATATCAGACTATGGAAAAATTTGGGTTTTGTATATAACCATAGTAGGCAATTTCAGAATTTGCATTCTCAGAGTTTCTACATAAACAAATCCAGTCAGTATGAAAGAATGGCTCAAAAAGAACACAAATATAAAAAAGAAAAATATTCCCAGTGTCACAATCCCAGCAGTAGTCAGACACCTTACGTATAAAAGGAGCAGCTGAAACAGATGCTGGCTTTCAGTCTGGCTTTTCACAATTTAAACATAAGTGCTTTATTTCAAGCAAACTGTTGTTAGAGACTTTTTTTTTTAATTTAGTTAACATATTTGTGGAGAAAGAGAGAAAAAATTGCTTGAAATTTGCAGATTGAAGTGACAGCACTTGCAGCAGCAAGGCCTTTAGAAGATTTTGTGTTTTCTCCCAAAACAAGTCAGAGTGGATTCATGCAGGGTCCTGGCAGAGTATGTTCCCTGGCAACTTCTCCTTGACTACAAAATAAATAAAGAAAAGAAAGTGCAGTGAAAGCCTTTATACTTTTAAATTTTGAATCAGTTTTTAACTAGATTTCATTTGTTATATTAGTCTGCTTCCTACCTCTGCATATGTCAGCATTAGGTGTACTCCTTAGTCAGAATACACAAAATAATGTATTCAGATATTTTAGAAGATCTTTTAAAAAACTTTTTTGGGTAAAACTACAGGTAATAATGAATGGACTCTGATGTCCCCTAGAAACAAACTCCTTGCCTTGTGCCAGACCTTTTGTTGTAGCAGTTTGATATTTCCTCTGGTGGCACAGAGCTGGCAGGGTTGGATGGCTCCCTGCCCTGAACTGTGCATTTTGGGGCACAGTAACCAGGCAGCACAAAGCTCTGCTCTGCCAAGGCAGCCTGGGTGGAGTGGGAAACTTACCCACTGAGGGTCTCAGTGGCCTGGGAGTGTCAATAATAGTAATAATAGTAACAACAACAGCTATATTCTCTATGAAAATGCAGTGGAAATGGAGGTGTGACAGCCAGCTTCTTGCACACCCACCAGCTCTTCCCAGACAAGAAATCATGACACAGTTCTCAGTGTTCAAACATTTTTATGCCTATTTGTTAAAGTGTAGCATAAAATGGTCTTGCAGCACAGTCTAATCTTTTGTGTACGTGTTAAGGCACAGAGACTTCTGCCCAGATATTCATCAGTTCTCCCTTCTTCTTGTCTTCCTTTCCTTCTTTGTCAAGTTGAACTGGAATTTGGTAATTTTCAAATTGTTTAGGAATCCAAGTCCCCAATCAGGATTTTGGAAATATTTTATTCCTAAGATAACACCAAAATTATTATTTTTGTGTCCTTGAAATATACTTTTTCAGTGTAACTAGGAGAAAGGACTCCTAGTTAATTCCATATTGTGCTCCATCAATATGAATCTGGTAATATTAAAACTTCTATGTATGTAATATTTTCATTTATATTTATGCAATATTACCATTTCTACTTATATGCAGCTTCCAAACATTCTGAAATCTTTTCCTCTTCTAATCACCGTTTCTTTTCTATTAAAACAGGATTGAAGTGCCAAATTTCCCTCAAAATGCACCTAATTTACATATTTGTGTAAAATGAGTAATTGGCATATATTGATTTTCATACAAATAGATGCGCGCACACACATAAACAAAAAGGGAGGCTCAAACTTACAAAAAATGCAGGAAAATGTTACCAGAGACACAGCCACCTTATCTAGACTGATGTGAAAAAACTCATCAGAATTAGCCAACAAACTCATCTATAACAGTAATCCTAGTCTAGACAAGGTCTTATAATTTAAAAGAAGATTTTCAGAAACATCTGATAGCTATTAGTCCTCTAGGTCTCAAGATGGGATCCCAGATGAACCAATTTCAGGTAAGAGCAAAACAATAACAAAAGAGTTTAAAGAGGTCAGTTACAGAACAGACAAAGTGGATAAGATACTTTTAGCTTCATGTGCTAGACTCAAAACCACAAACAAACCACCCAAACACAAGCCAAAACCTGAAAGGTTTAAATATTATTAGAAAATTGGATTTTTAGAAAATCCTTGATACGTGTAAAAACTTGTACCTGTATTGAAGAAATTTGAAAACAAAAACCCCAAATATTCTTACAGATTTAGTTTCCTAAAACAGATTAAAGCAAAAATCCACCTGTATAAATCAAGTTAAAACTAAAAAAATTATGAAAGACATTTTTTTTCCTATAAATAAGTTGCCAGTGCCTGACAGCTTTCCTATTGATTTTTATTTTAGAAACTGCTTAATTCCCCTCTAGCAGTCACAAGTCCAGAGATCTTATTCTCAGCATGTTTCCTAGATGCTTTTTGCTTCTACACTATTCTTTTAAAAGGCAAATATAACAAGGAAAGCAATTCCTATAGGCTGATGTCCACAGTTAAAAGAAAATCTACATTCTTGCTAAAGCAAATGATACCATCAGAGACTTCTGTTTCTGGCAAGACTAGGAGAGATAAAAATTACTTTATTTAAAAAGAGACTATTCACATTAGATGGACAGAGAAGATGATTCAATCTCCCCTCTACAAATGCATCCCCAGACACACTTGATTTAAATCTTACAGAGGATGAAAGAGTTATTGAAAGTTATATTAACCACGAGGTTTTCTTCAACACCTGTGCAAAACTGCACTGATGAGTTTCAGAAAATCTGGTCATTTTAATACTGAGACTAACAAGTGCTATGGTTAAGGATGGGTACAAACAACGTGAAAAAAGAAGGAACCAAGACAGAGTGTGGTCACGGTTTGCATCTCATCTTTTTGCTGCTCTCATGAAAAATGAGCATACTAGACCATTTTTTTCTGTCAGAAGTTTCTTGCTGCCACCTTGCTTTATAAAAGTACATTTATTTAGTCAGGCAGCTGACCTCAGGAGAAAGAGAAGAGACTTTTATAAATCCAAGCGTGAGGCAAATATTCCTTCTCTCGTATTCCATAAAATGTTTTCAATTAAATGTTAAGTGCAAGAACTTACTCTCAAATTATATTTTGGATAACACACTAATGTCATTGTGGTGCCCTTCACATTCCATCAGTTTATGCTATGCTGAATAGTAAAACATTAGGCACAGGTCATTTATTTCAACAATAATCATCTGTGTAACGCTTGAAGAGAATGTTACTTCTCTAACAATAGCAACAGGATAACACATCCCACTTCCCTTTCATTTGGCTACTGAATTGTTGCACTGCACTAAAAGGATTAAGCATTGCATAATAATCTCAATATCAAGATAAATGTGACTAAGGCCAAGCACATTAAGGCCGTTTCAAGGCACACTTTCTCTTTTTTAATCTTTGCACAGAGACCCAGAAGCTCAGCTCTTGTAACACAGACAAAACTGAGAAAGTTTTTGGTACACTTAATTGAAAATATATAAATGTAAAATTTGCATTATTACATGCTAATTCTGGACATGCAAGCAGCCTAAAAATGGTTTTGTGAAAAAAAAAAAAAAAAAAAAAAAAAAAGAAAAAGAAGAAGTATTAA